>JARQOD010005379.1:0-48344 GCA_033576555.1 Oophaga sylvatica
GTGATGTGGGGGGGGTTTTTGCGGGTGACACTTTTGGGGGTTTTATTCAAAGTTGGGGCACACTGAACCAGCAAGGCTACCACAGCATCTTGAAAAGGGGCATGCTATTCCATCGGGTTTTCTTTAGTTGGAAAAATAAATTTTTTTTTCCCAACAGGACAATGCCCCCAAAAAACCACACCCCCAAATTTGGTAAGGGCTATTTGCCCAAAAAAGGGAGAGTGTTGGGGGCTACGCCAGATGCCCGGGCCCTTTCCACAGTAAAAAAAACCCTTTAACCCCAATCAAAATTTTTGGGGGTGAGCTGGACCGCTCACCGCTTCATTTTGAATAATCCCCAAAGTGTAAACCACAAAGCACCCCCCAAAACCTTTCACACCCCCTTTCCTCCATTTAAAACGGGGGGAACCAGGAAATGAAAGACCACCCCGTTCATTTTTTTTTTTTTTTTCTGCGTGCAAAGAAAGTAATAAAAGCAAAAGGGGGCTATTTTTGAAAAACCTAAATATAAGCATTTTTTCATTTTGTTTCACATTTTTTTTGTAAAGTGTAATGTAAAATTTCCACATGTAAAATTTCAAGTTTTGATCCTTCATGTAATTCTAAAATTTTTAAAATACCCATGAAAATACAGAAAAATCTTTAAATTTAAAAGGTGGCCCAAAATTTTTTGGTCTGTCTGTAAACCGTTTTGGCAGGAGCTGTTTTCCCATTCAGCCGTAAGGGAAGGGGGCAGTGAAACACTCGGGGTTTAAAGCTGCCGCCACAGCGATCAGTGCGGGTGTCAGCTCTGTGTGAGAGCTGACACACTGGGAGCAAAAGCCACATAGGGGCACCCCATCACGGTTTTTTTAACCCCTCTGGTACCCCTGTCAATAGTGACAGCGACTTGAGGAAATCGAAATCAGGGGGGGAGCGGGCCCCGAGTACTCCCCTCAGAACAAAAGCAAAGCGTTCGCGTTTTTCGATGGTTTCCATGGGAAACCCCCGGCCCCAAAATAGCCTCAGGGTCCCCCAGGATGGTGGGTGGAAACGCCTGCGACAACCCCGGACGTTGGGGGGAAAAAAAAAATTAAAAAGTGTAACAATATTTTTTTAAAAAATCCCCCAATAAAAAGAAAAAAAATTTTTTTTTTAATAAAAAAACATTTATTTATGAAATAAAAAAAAAAAAACAAATTAAAATTATTTTGGTTTTTTGCTGTGTCCATAAAGACCCCACCTATAAAACTGCCCCAAAATTTAACCTTCATGTACAACCGTAAAAAAATAAATAAAAAAAAGGTAAAAAACCAATGCTTTATATCATACACTGAACAAAATGTGCAATAAAACGCGATAAAAAAAACGGGGTGTAAATAAAAATGGGGACCAAAGGAAAAAGTCTCTTCCCCAAAAAAAAAAAAAGCCGCCAAAAAGGCTCCATCAGCAAAGGATAAAAAAATTATAGCTCCAAAATAAACGATGCAAAAATAAAATTTTTTTTTTCTACAAAAGTTTTTTTTTGTGAAAAAAAATGCCAAAACATAAAAAAAAATAAATGGGTATTGCTTTAATCATACTGACCCCAAGAATAAAACTTCCTTACCCCCTTTTTTCCACAGCGGAAAACCCAAAAAAAAAAAAAAAAGCAATTCCTCAATTGCTGTTTTTTTTTTCCCTTCTGTTTTCCCCAAAAAACAAATGGGAAAACGATCAAAAAATGCCATGTGCCGAAAAATTACCAATAAAACGTCAACCCTTCCTGCAAAAAACAAGCCCTCACATGACCCTGGGTCGAAAAAATGGGAAAAAAAAACTCTCAAAAAATGGGGATGTTAAAACCCCCCTTTTCCCCCCGGGGGGGTTTTTTTTAAAAACAAAAAAGGGGCCCCCAAAAAAACCCCAAAATTTTTTCCCCCCTTTTTTTTAAAAAAAAATTTTTTTTTTAAAAAAAAAGGGGGGCCCGGGAAACCCCCCCCCCTTTTAAATTTTTTTTTTTAAAAAAAAAAATTAAAAAAAAAGGGGAAAAACCCAAAAAAAAATTAAAAAAAAACCCCCCCCCCCAAAAAAAAAAAAACCGAAAAATTTTTTCCCCCCAAAAAAAAAAACCCCCCCCCCCCCCCGGGGGGGGGGGGGCCCCCCCCCGGGGGGAAAAAAATTTTTTTTTTTTTTTTGAAAAAAAAAAAAAAAAAAAAAAAAAATTTTTTTCCCCCAAAAAAAACCCCCTTTTTCCCCTTTTTTCCCCCCTTTTTAAAAAAAAAAAATTTTTTTTTTGTTTTTTTTAAAAAGGTTTTTTTTGGGGGGGGGTTTTTAAAATTTAAAAAAAAAAAAAATTTTTGGAAAAAAAAAAATTTAAAACCCCCCCAAAAAAATTTTTAAAAGGGGGGGCCCTTTTTAAAAAAAATTTTTTTTTTGGGGGGGGGTTTTTAAAAGGGGGGGGAAAAATTTTAAAATTTTTTTTGGGGGTTTTTTTTTGGGGGGAAAAAATTTAAACCCTTTTTTTTTTTTTTTTTTTTTTCCCCCCCCCCCCAAAAAAAAAAATTTTCCCCCCCTGGGGTTTTGGGAAAAAGGGGGAAAAAAAAGGGTTTTTTTTTTTTTTTTTTCCCCCCAAAAAAATTTTTTTTTTTTAAAAATTTTTTTTTTAAAAAAAAAGGGAAAAAAGGGGGGTTTTTTTTTCCCCCCAAAAAATTTTTTTTTCCCCCAAAAATTTTTGGGGGAAACCCGGGGCCCCAAAACCGGGGTTTGGGGAAAACCCCCAAAAAAACCCGGGGGGGGCCCAAAAAACCTTTTTCAATCCCAAAAAAAACCCCCCCCAAAAAAAAAAACCCGGGGGGGGAAAAAAACCCCCAAAAAACCCCCGGGCCCCCCCCAAAAAAAAAAAAAGGGGGGGGGGGGAAAAATTTTTAAAAAAAATTCCCGGGGGAACCCCCCCACCAAATTTCCCAAACCCGGGGCCCTAAAGGGGGAAAATTTTACCCCCAAAAAAAACCCCCTTTTTAAAAGGGGGGGGGGTTTTTTCCCCCAAAAAAAAAGGGGGGTTTTTTTTTTGGGGTTTTTTTTTTTTTTTATTTCCCCAAAAAAATTTTTTTTTTTTAAAAAAAGGGAAATTTTTTGGGGGTATTCCCCAAAAAAGGGGGAAAAAAAAATTTTCCCCCAAAACCCCCCCCCCCTTGGGGGGGAATTTTTGGGGTTTTTTTTAAAAGGGCCCCCTTCCCAAAAAAAATTTTTTTTTTTAAAAAAAAAAAAATTCCAAAAGGGACTTGACCCAGTGCAGTTTATGCTCCCGAGAGCGGGGGGAAAACCCCATCAGGGACGGGAGTTTTTTGTTTTTTTTTTATTTTTTCCCCCTCTTTTAAAACCCAAAGGGGGCCCTTTTTTATTTTTTCCTGTAAAAACCTGCATGAGTTTATGGCGATAAAAAAACCCACAGAAAAAAAAAACCTAGAACGTGTTCCTGATCCCCTCCAGGGGGAACCGACGGTCGACCTGCTACAGGTGGGTGAGAGGGGGCCCGGTTTCCGGGAACACGGGTACCTCCACAAAGACCGGGGGAAAGCCTGGGTAAAGGGCTGCCACCACAAAGGAATCCGGGCACCCAGGAGGGGGCTTTTTAAAAGGGCACCGGGTTTTCCCGGTCCACAGAGCATACAGCAGAAACACCTACAGAGCCAGCAGTCATACAGCAGGCCCGCAGACCCTCAGCAGCAGCACCCGGGAGACCCCAAAACTGTTGCTTCAACAGATCCATTTTGCAGCAAAAGTCGCAGCAGCAGAACCACGGGAGGCGCAACACAGATCCCTTTTTTGGGCAGACCCCAATCCAGACGGGGGGCCGCCCCGGGCCCCAGGGCCCCGACTGAGTTTTCCCCACGTCAGGAAAGGGGGTAAGGGGGGCCCAAAGAAAGAAGATGACCCCTTTGGGGTTTATGTAAAGAAATTTCTGACTTTTTTTTTGAGAGGGGGCTGATGGGGAGAGATTTTCCCACCAGCACAGGGGGCAGGGGTTTTCTGGCGCCATTTTTTAAATCGGGTAAAACCCCAAAAAAGCTATTTTGACTTGGCGCGGCAAAAATAAAAAGGGAGTACCCAAACAAAAAGACAGGATTTTTAGAAACCTCGGGAGTAAATAGGCAGAAAAGAGCCCAGCGAGTTCTTTCCACGGGGCCCGAAAGCTAGAAACAAACCCCCCTCGCCCGCAAAGGTTTGCCCTATTGCATTCCTTTTTCCCAAAAGGGGCAAACTCCCGGGAGTCCTCCACTCCGGCACAGATGGTTACGGGGGGTGATTATAATTCATGCATTCCCTTCCCAAGCAGGGAAAAAAAGACCTGGGGTTTCCCAGGGGGACCCCAGAACCAAATACCCTTTTTCGGCCTGGTAGAGAGGTACCAGGTATTGAGAGGGTCTTTTTGGGGAAACCCCGGGTGGGAGTCCCCCTTCTCCCCCACGGGAAACCCAAAAGGGGGTGGGTTTTACCAGGAAAGGGGGCTAGAGCCCCCCACTGGGGGCGTCCCCCTCCTATTGAAGGGGCCTTTTGAACATTGGGGAAAAAATATAATTTTCTGGCGATGTCACAACCCTGGGAAAATGTAGCCGCCAAATGTCAAAACCCTTTTTGACCCCATGGACTGCAGCAGGCAAAAGGGGGTCTCCAATTATCCTATCCAGCCTTAGCGGGGATTTCCCCGCCCCGGGCGGGGGGCCGCAGGCGTGTGCAAAACCCAAATTAATGGAAAAAAAATGCTTTGGCTTTTGGACTCCGGGAGCCCTGGTGCCCTTTGGGATCAAGAAACCCTTTTCCCCACCATTGTTTCCCTTTCCCAAAAACCCCTGGGTGTTCGGGGAACCATCTGACCCCAAGGACACCCCCGTCCCACGGGAACAGGGGGACAGCCCGGGTTGGGCCCAGACCCATGAATTTCTTTTTGGTAAAGGACCTGAACATCCCGCATTTTGGGGCCATGTTTTTTTCCTTTTTCGGGACTTGTGGGGGAAGGGAACGGGCCCTAAGTAGCATGGGGAAAAAGCGAGATCCTTAAAGAAAAACCCCCGACAGACCAAAGGGGGATTTCCCCCACCTGGGGCGCCCTTTGTCGGTGATGGGGGTTGAGACGGGGACCGAGGGGGCCGGGGACCTACCTGCGTTAGATTGTCCAAGAAATTTTGGGGACTGCTCAAGTTGGGAGACCTGCCCTTTAAAAAGGGGGCATTCGACCAGGTTACGAATGAAATGGGGTTCCCCAAAAAGACCCGGGGGGCCGACCCAGATTCCCCCACTTTGCAGTACGGGGGAGTTGCTATATGGGTGGCCAAACTGGGGGCCGGGGGAGAAGGGAAAAAGGGTTTAGTGCCGGGGCCATACAGAGGGCGGGGGCTAGACAAGGCCCCAAATTATCACATGTTTTTGGGGGGACCCCTGGGGGCCCGAAAAAACCCCAGGAGGGGAAACTGAGGGGGTTTTTTATTGGCCAGGGGGTTATCGAGAAATTCAAAATTTTTGAAAGGCCCCCCACCTCCAAATAACCGTCCCTCCTCCCACTTCCTAGCCCCTTAGTTTCCACAAACCTGGGGATGAGGTTCCCTTTGAGAGTTTGCCAGGGCCCCTCGGGGGGCCCCCCATACCCAAATAAAGCTGGGGCCCACCAATAAACCTTTGGTCGTCAGGGGACTATGCAACTGGGTATCCAGAAGGGGTTTCCCCAAAGGGAACTTTCCCGGGAAAAATATACCCCGGGGATTTGGGCCCCCCATATTTTTGTTTTGGACGGGTCTACCAAAAAGGATTCAACAGACCAAGGAACCCCCTTCAGGGAAAAGGGTGATGAAGGGCTATGCAGACCCTTTCAGAAAAACCCCTCACTGGGGCCCCTTTTTTTAAATAAACCCCCAAACGGACGCCTAGGGGAACGCTTCAACAAGCCCTTTAAAGGCGATGCCAAGAAGGTCGTTGAAAAGGAAAGGGGAGAGACGGGGACATCTGCCCCCCATTTTTCTGCTTTCCTGGGCCCAGAAAGGGTTCCTAGCCTCCCGGCTTCTCTCCATTTTAGCTTTTATATGGGCGGCCTTCCCAAAAGGTCTCCTAGACACGCCCAAAGGAAACTTGGAGGCTGAAGTCACCCACACCGGAGTATCCCGAAAAGCGCCCGTTTTTCAGGGAGAAAAGTAAATTGGGGGGGGTGCCCATCGTAAAAGGGAACCCCTCCTCCAGGGGGCAGGAAAACCCCGGCCCCCAGGGGGTTTTTTTCCCTAACCCGGGCGGGGGAGACTAAGACAATTCCCCGGGCCCCGGGGACCCGTGTTTTTTGGGGCTGATCCCCTTTCCCTCGAGAGCAAAATTCCTTTCCAAATGGGAAAATCCAATTTCAAAAAGGTGGAGAAAAATCCCGCGAGGTTTATATAAAGTCCACCCCCCTGGCCAAGGGAAAGGGATATCAAATATTCAGATAAACTTGTCAAGCCGTGGGGGGACCCCTGAACCTGTGGAAACTCCTTTTCCTGGGGGGCCCCCCAAACCCGAAGGCAAGGTGGGAGGTCACTATTGCAGAGACCCATCACCGGCCCAGAACAACAATGTCCAGAATTACTTTCAGTGGAATCGGGACCTGTTTTTCAGAGTTTTCCGGGCCCTACCACAAGGGGAAGGGGACATTTACGTGCTGCCGAACCGCATGTACGGTAATTTGAAGCCGTATTTGGATTTCCCGGAACACGGGCCGGGGGGTGAATTTTCCCGGGTGAGGGGAAGAGGGTGTTAGACCTCGGGGTAATAGAGGAGTCAAAAAAGTTTGGGGGGTCCCGGGGCCCCAAACGTCCTCGTGGGCCCAAACCCAATTTGGGGAGTGGGGTTTTGTAATAACTACCGTCGGGTAAAAAGGTAACCAAATTTTGAAAGCGTACCCCGAAAAAAGGGCCCCGCGTCACGACCCCATCGAGAGGCCTTGGGGGCCGGGGAGGTACATCACCACCTTGACCTGACGAAGGGCTACGGGAATCCCCATGTCCCAATGGCTAAAGAGAAAACGGCTTTTCCCCAAACCGGAGGGCTGTTTTTCAAAAACACGCGGATCCCGTTGGGGACTACGGGGGGCCCCAGCCATTTTCCAGGGGGCTTTTGGAAATGGGTTTCTTACTCCACATAAAAGTATGCCGCGCCAACCTCGAAAACCCTTTGGGGCCCCTTTTAGCTCAGACTGGGCAAAAGGTCCCCCCTACCTAAACAAACGGGCCTTTTTGGAACGCGCAAAGGGAAAACCCCCGGTTTTACCATAAATAAAAAAAAAGGGTGCCTGGGAAAAAAAAAGGGGGCCCAAAGTACCGGGGCTATGTTGTTGGGAGAGGCAAAAATAAAGCCCCCAAGATCAAAAAGTGGAGGCAATTCAAACCGGGGCCCAACCGCCTCAAAGAACCCGGGTAAAAAGCTTTCCCGGGGAATGGGGGATCCCCCGGCGTTTTTTTTTCCCAAATTTTTCGCCACGTTTTTGCCGCCCCCCAAACCAATCTTCAAAAAGGGAAACCCAAATAAACCATGGTGAAATGGACGGAAAAAAAGGGAAAACCCGCTTTTAAAAAAGCTGAAGCTAACACTGTCAAGCAGCCGGGCCCCTGGTCGCCCCCAACTTTAAAAAAAAAATTGTGGTCCAGCCCTGACGCATCGGGGTTTGGGTCTGGGGGCCGTACCCTTCCCCAAAAAAAAAGGGGGGAAGAACTTTCCCATTCTCTATCAAAGGGCCAAAGCTGTCCCCCCTTGCGAGAAAACAACGCCATAGTAGAGAAAGGGGGTTTAGCCATAAAATGGGCCGTGGATACACTGAAATATTACCTACAACCCGGGAATTTTAAAATTGTATCAGACCACCCCCGGGTGAGATTTTTGGGGGGGAAAAAGGGGGGGGGAAAAAAGCAAGGGAAACCTAAAAAAGGGTTTTTCCTAAGCTTCAAGATTTTAACTTTCACGTGGACATGGGCCAGGAAGTTACATGGGAATGCGGGATCCCTCTCAGGATTCCCTTCGGGGTTTTCAAAAGGGGGCCCCAAAAAACCCCCCGGCTTTGGGAAAGGGGGGGGGAAAATGTGACATTTTCACGGTTTTTTATATTTTGGGGGGAGGTATGTGCCCCACACAGGTTTGCTCCCCTTTGGGGGGAACTAAGCCCTACTTTATTTACTGCCCCCCTGTTATATTTTTAAAAGGGGTGGGGGCTGACAATGTATAAAACTCAGCCCTGTTTTTTTTTCTCGGGTGTGTCGGAAAGGAAAGTCCCCCCGACATATAGGAAGCGCAAAGCTTTCCAAGGATTTGAGCAGGGGCATTTAAACTACCGAGAGCGAGGGGAACCCCCATTTCATCTATGGACGATTATTGGGGGTTTTTTTTTTTTGGTTTTTTTCCCCTTTTAAAAACCCAGAGGGGTCATTTTTATTTTTCCTGCAAACCTGCATGAGTTTAGGGCTGATAAAAACCAGCAAAAAAAAACCTGAGAACGTGGGGCCCCTGAGCCCTGCCTCCAGGAGAACCGACGGTCGACCGCACACAGTTTTTGGGAATAAAAAACTTTTAAAATTTTGAACACCCAAACATAAAAACCGGGTATAAAAACTGGTATCACTGTAAACGCACCAAACCCCAAGAATAAATCGCCCCAATCACTTATACCGCATGGGGGAACAGAGTAAAAAATAAATAAAAACCCAAATTTTTCACATGCTGTTTTTTTTTTTTTTATTCTGCCTTTCCCCAAAAATCGCAATAAGGGTTAGCACCATTTACCTGCACTCTGGCTGAGTGCTTAAACCGGGTTTCTGATAAAAACTCTGAAATACATGTTCAGTTGTAAATCTCTTGCAGAAGATTCCCTATAATGAGGCAGAGGGGACACCGGGGGACTCAAAGGACCGTGACCGGGTGGGGTCCGCTTTTAGGACTGCATAAAAGTCCCTTCGCACAGTTTTTGTCCCTTTTTAAAAAGGACCCCGGAACAGAGGCCAGACAGAGTCCGAGTAACCTGCTCCCTCATTATAGTGAATGGATCCCTTGGGGGGTTTCATCAAAATCACTCACTCAGAATTTAGATGGAAACCAAAAGTAAGTGCCAGCGTAGCGCGCGCATAAATGTGATCCCAAATTTTTACAAAAATTTTCCCCCAAAAAAGTTTTCCCACTCAACCCAAAAAAAAGCAATCTACATCAGATCGTCATAAATATGGGGGGTTTCCCCTTTTTACTGATATAAAAAGGCCGGAAAAGCAAAAGGCTCCCACCCCCAAAAGAAATTCGAAAATTTCTGCGCTCCCAAACCCAAACCCCCCCCCTATTTTTTTGAGCCCAGATCAAAAACACATTTTTGCATCCATTTTACGGGTGCGTGCTCCGAAGCACGGCTGGGCACAACTACGGTCACTACATCAGTTTGAAATTTTTTCATTCAGCAATTTCTTGCGCTTGTGCTGGAAAACACCCACTGTTTAATTTTTTCCAGTTAGAAAAAAATTTTCCCCAAAGGATTTAATTCAAAAATATTTTTTCTATCTACCTGTAAAGGAAAGTTCCTCAAACTTTCAGGGAAAAATTCCTCCGAGGAAAATAGGCTCCTCCCTCCCAAGTCTCCTGTATGGCTAAGCAGTACAGTACAGCCTCAATCACAAAAATTTTGGGGCAAATTTTGGTGCCATTTTTTTTAAAAACCCTTTTGCCAGTAGAAAAGTAAAAAATTGGGGGTAACCACATTTTTGGGGGTAAAAATGTAAAATTTTTTTCTTCACTGCCCCAAAGGTAAAAACTGTGACCACCGTGGGGCAAGATCAACACTGCCCCCAATTAATTTTTTGGGAGGTTAATTGTAAAATAGGTCAATAAGGGGGGTTCTGCTGTCCTGGGCCCCTCAGGGCTCACCAATGTAACATATCCCAAACCCGTCCCAAAAACTGCACTGTATAGGGGATACTTTCCCTTCTGAACTTTGCACTGTGCCCCAAAAATTTAATTTTCGACCACATAGAGGATCAGTGAACTCATTAGAAATTACAGGGAACATAAGTTCACTGGCACCCCAAGCACTTTCAGGTCTGAGCTGACACCCCAGCTCTTTTAACCTCTTTAATCCCACAAAATCTCTGACAATGGCATCTGAAGCTTTTGGGTCCAGGGGGGCGCCTCCCATGTGTCCAAAAACCCTCCCGACATGTCCTCGTGCCTACAATAAGGTTTCAGAGACATGATAAAATATCAGAACATTAATTTTGAAATTGTAATGGGGACTTTTTCTGGGGCATTCTGGACCTGACAGTTTTATTTAAGACCTCTCCCCATTCTTTATTGTTAACTACTTTCCCAAAGGGTTTTAATTTTTTTTTGTAGATGTCCTACATTTTTTTCAGATATCAACATGGAGCTAAATTTGTTTCTAGACTTCAAAAATAAAGGGCCTCCTATTCCTGAGTCTGAATAGGACAAGGGGGGTTTTTGAAAATTTTTGTATAAGGGCTTCTTTGAACCTTACTATTGTGAAGTCTTGTTCATTTACAAAAAAAGAGCATTAAACCCCCATTGGAGCAGAGATGCAACCCTAGACAGATACAAGGGTCAAAGACATAAGTTACAACCCCCCAAAAAAAAAAAGGGGGGGCCTGGTTTTTCCCAAAAACATATACCTTTGGGAAAAATAATGTTGACCATGTCACTCCAAAATAAGTAATAACTTCCTCAACAATGAATACGGCTAGCATTGACTTAATCAAAAAAGCTGCGATTTTTATCCCCCGAAGAGGGGAGGAATGTTACATGGGGTCCAAATTTCTCCTTTTACCCTTTTAAAAATCAAAATTTTGCCTAAAAAACAATTTTTGGTAAACGAGATTTTTTTATTTTTACAGCTCAAACCTTTTAAACTTTTGTAAGCACCTGGGGTTTAAGGGGGTCAATAAACATATAATAAATTCCCAAGGGGGCAAATTTCCAAATGGTGTCACTTTTGGGGGGTGGAGGGTTTACGCTGTTTAGGCCATAGGGGTCCCAAATTGACATGGCGTCGCAATTATTCCAGCAAATTTTCTTTTTAAAAATCAAATGGCCTCTTCCCTTTTTGCACCCAAACATTGGGTTTTCCCCCCCCATAATGTATCCGGCATGCCAGGAGAAATTGTTTTAAAAAACCCCGTAGGTGCAATTTCTCTATTAAAGACGAAAATAAAAAATTGGGTCTAAAGGAACTTTTTGTGATAAAAGGTTTTTTTTATTTTTGCCTTCACATCCCTAGATTTTTTGAAGCACCTGAAGGGGTTTTTAAAAATTTTTGAATGTGGTTTTTTGGGCCCCTTCGGGGGTGCTTTTTTTAGAAGGGGTCATTTTGGGTTTTTTTCGTAAAATAGGCCCCTAAAATGACTTCAAATGTTTTGGGTCCCTAAAAAAAAAGGGGTTTTGTAAATTTTTTTGTAAAAATGAAAAATGTGTCAACTATTAACCCTTTAATTTCCTAATGAAAAAAAGGGTTTAAATTTTGTGTGGTAAAGTAGACATGTGGGAAATGTTATTTATTCTGGTAACATTTTTGTATAGACTGATATAAGGGAAAAAAAATTAAATTTTGCCAAATTTCCCGTTTTTCACAATAACAAAAGTCTATCAAATAAATTTTACCACTATAATAAGTACAATTTCACAAAAAACAGTTTAATCGTGGGATCCATTTGAAGTTTCCAGAGTTATTACCTCATAAAGGACAGTGGTCAGATTTAAAAAATTTCCTGGCCGGGAAAGGGAAACAGGGTTTTGGATGAAGGGGTTTAAAGTGATTTTTCAATTATTCTCAGGTTTTTGGGGCCAGAAAAGAAGAGCGAGACAAAATAGGAAAAGCAAGCAATTCTGAAAAAAACCCTTTTCAACTCAAAAAAAAATCGTAGAGGTTTCAATAAAAACCCTCCAAAACCCCCAACTTACACACCCGGGCACCCGAGGATCCTGCAAGAAATGGGACCAAAGTATATTAAATCCTTCGCATTGGGGAACACTTCCTAAGACCGAATTGGGGGGCAATTCATTTATGTAGTTTAAAAAGGGCCATTGTCACATCCTTAATCCCAATTTTTTTGGGTTCTGGGTTCCCCGGTCCTCATTCCTAAGATGAGCAAATTTTTTTCGGATTCGGTTTTTGAATACATCGGAATCAATATTGTTTTTTCAATATTTATGGAATACACCCAACGCCCTTAGAACTTGGGGGTAAAATTACCGAAAATGTTCAAAATACATTAAACATAATTCGGCACAATAGTGTTAGAAAAATGTCAAAATCAATACGGGGGGAAAAAAAGAACAAATTTGCTCATTCTACTTTTTTTCTCTTTTGGGTTTGGGAAGGGGGATAGTTAAAAGAACCTCTTCTGGAGGACCTGTCTACCGGTATTGCTAGACAAACCCGGGGTATGAATGTTCAATGTGTCTATTTTCCGTGACGCCACCACAGGAAAAAGGGCATACACGGGTTTAAATCCAAAAACCCTATAAAAGTAGTTATATTCTTGACATAGGATCAGTATTATAGAAAAAATTTTTCTTGTACATGGGGGGAGTTTACAGTAGTTTTTTTCTTGTACATAGGACAGTATTTTAGGTTTTTAAATTCTTGTACAAGGGCATATTATAGTTTATACTTGTACATAGGGGGCAGTATTACATATTATATTCCCTTTACATAGGACAGTATTATTGTTAATTCTTGTACCTAGGGGGGTATTATATATTATTTCCTTGTACAAAGGGGGGAGTATTACAGTATTAATTTTTGTACAAGACAGTATTTTAAATGTTATATTCTTTTAAATAAGCAGTATTATGTACTATATTCTTTTACATGGGGCATTATTATAGTTTTTATTCTTGTACAAGGAGCAGTATTATAGTATTTTTAAATTTTTGTACATGGGGGGAGTTTTTCTAGTAGTTATATTTTTTACATGGATCATATTATAGAATTATTTTTTTTGTACTAGGGGGAGATTATAGTAGTTTTTTTTTCTTGTACATAGGATCAGTATTTTAGTAGTTATATTCTTGTACAAAAGGGGAGCATTTTAAATAGTTATATTCCTTGTATATAGGAGCATATTAAAAGCATTTTTTATTCTTGTACTAGGGGCAGTAAAAAAATTATATTTTTTTTAAGGGCAGTATTTTAGTAGTTATATTCTTGTACAAAGGGACAAAAAAAATTTTTTTTTCCCCCAAAAAAAATTTTTTTTTTTTTTTTTCTTTTTTTTGGGGGGGGGGAAAAAAAACCCCCAAATTTAAAATTTTTTAAAAATTTTAAAAACCCCTTTTTTTCCAAAAAAAAAAAACTTTTTAAAAAAAAAAATTTTTTTTTTTTTATTTTTTAATTTTTTAAAAAAAAAAAAGAAAAAAGGGGGGTTTTTTAAAATTTTATATTTTAAAAAAGGGGTTTTAATTTAAAATTTTTAAAAAAAAATAAAATTTTCCTTTTTAAAAAGGGGGAAAAAAGGAAAAATTTTTTTTTTTTTAAAAAAAAAATTTTTTAAAAAAAATTTTTTTTTTTAAAAATTTTTTTAAAAAAAAAAGGAGTTAAAAAATTTTTTTGGGGTAATTTTTAAAAATTTTAAAATTGGGGGGGAATTTTGGGGGGGGCCCTTTTTTTTTTCCTTTAAAAGGGGTTTTGGAAATTTTTTAATGGGGGGGGTTTTTTTTTTTTTTTTTCCCCCTTTTGGGGTTTTTTTTTTTGGGGGGGGGGGGGGAAAAAAAAAAAATTTTTTTTTTTTAAAAAAAAAAAGGTTTTAAAAGGGGGGGGGGGGTTTAATTTAAAAAAATTTAAAAAAAAATTTTTTTAAAAAGGGGTTTTTTTAAAAAAAAAAGGGGGGGTTTTAAAGGGTTTTTTTTTAAAAAAAAGGGGGGGGGCCCCCCCAAAAAATTTTTTGGGGGAAAAAACCCCCCCCAAAAAAAAAAAATTTTTGGGGGCCCCCGGCCGGGGGCCCCCCCCCCAAAAAGGGGCCCCGTTTTTTCCCCTTTTTTTTTTTTTTGGGGGGGGGGGTTTTTAATTTCCAAGGGGGGGAAAAAAAAAAATTTTTTGGGGGGGTTTAAAAAATTTTTGGGGGGGCCCCGGGAAAAAAATTTTTTTTTTTTTTGGGGAAAAAATTGGATTTTTTTTTTTGGGGGTTTAAAAATTTTTTTTTTTAAAAAAAAAAATTTTTTTTTTGGGGGGGGTTTTTTTTTCCCCCCCCCCCCCCCCGGGTTTTGGGGGGTTTTTTTTCCCCCAAAAAAAAGGGAAAAAAATTTTTTGGGGGGGGGGGGGGGGGGGGGGGGGTTTGGGGAAGGGGGGGTTTTGGGGGGGGTTTGGGGGGGGGGGGGGAAAAAAAAAAAAAAAATTTTTTTAAAAATTTTTAAAAAAAAAAAAAAGGGGGGGGGGGGGGGGGGGGGTTGGGGGTTTTTTATTTTTTGGAAAAAAAATTTTTTTTGTGGGTTTTTTTTAAAAAACAAAAAAACCCCCCCAAAAATTTTTTTTTGGCCCTTTTTTGGGAAAAAAAAAACCCCCCCTTTTTTTTTTTTGGTTTTTCCCCCCCCCCCCTTTTTAAAATTTTTGGGGGTAAAAAAAAAAAAAAACCAAAAAAATTGGCCCTTTAAAAGCCCCAAAAAAAGGGGGAAACCCCCCAAAAAAAAAAAAAGGGGAAAAAAAAAAACCAAAAAAAAAACCCCCCAAAAAATTTTTTAAAATTTTGGGGGGGGGGGTTTTTTTGGGGTTGGGGGGGGGCCCCCCCGGGGGGGGGGGGATGTATTAGCAGCATAAGCACAAGATGGAGATATCGATCCAAAATAATTCCAAAAGGAAAAAAAGGGGTGTAACAAAGTGTTACCAGTGCATAAAATACAAAAAAATATATATATGCAGAAGTTAGTTCCAGTACAAACGGATATCCTGTGGGTATCACAGACGTTCTCCAGTCATCATAAGGAATCCACACACAAAAAAAGATGCACTTGTTCAGGAGTTGTCAGAAAATGCCGTACCTTGCACTGTATAGGTGTTAGTAATGGTCTTTCCAGAAAATATGGCAGGTATGGTGTCCCAATGATGTGCTTAATAGAGCGATGATGATATGCTTCATAGAAGTATAAAGTAGATGGACTGATTGGTAGCAGCGCTGTCCCGGCCGGTGACAGCTGCTCTGTGCGCCTGCCCCAGCGGTCAACGGTCACTCTGTTCAGGTCCTGCGCTCTCGCTGCATGCGGACAATGTAGGACCTGTGTGACGTCGATGAGCACGTGATGTCCGCGTGACTACGGCTTGGTACGAGGCGTACAGAGGACAAATTTTCCTTCCAACGTGTATCGCAGGGGTGGGCAATCTTTCACTGCTAAGGGCCATTTGGATATTTATATCATCCTTCGGGGGCCGCAAAAACTCCGCCCACAAAGTATATCCTGACTCTGGCACTGGTGTTAGGACGTAATCTTTCATTGCATGCACTTCAGTGTTCAGTAGTTTACACTGTGTGTGTGCTTACAGAGCAAGAAGAAATTAATGAGCTTGTGGCAATAAAAATACAGCGCCCTACCCAAGAATGCGGTCCCTGAGAATCTACCCAAGGGCCTGATAAAAGGTCATCAAGGGCCATAAATGGCCCTGGGACCTGAGGTTCCCCACCCCTGGTGTATCGGATACTCCGGTTTCCTTCCCCAGGGATGGTCCTGCTTGTGGTAAAGACTTTAAATAGCCTTGTTCATGTCAGGCCAGCGTGGGTTAATAGAAACTGAACAATTCAACTTCGCTGTTTAACCCCCTAGGGAGCAAAGTGTCCAATATAAAGATACACCCGCTTTCTGCTCGTGAGATTAATTTACTATAATTCCTTTTTCGCCAATGCTGTTGAACAATTTCAATACCATTTACCGCCATATCGTGCACAGAGCCTGCATCATGTTCCACAAAATGTTTGGATAAAAGATGATCTAAAATTGTTTTCTTTGTTTCTTATTTGATCATTAATTCCAACTTTTAGCGGACGTTTTGTACGCCCTACATACTGTATAGTTTATTTCAAGGACATTTCATTGTATATATGATACCCAGGGTGGTGTGTCACGGACTGAAAGTCACGGTGTTGCACAGCCCAATGGATGGTCAATCAGCTAACGGCACAACACACAATGGGAAAGGAATTGGGGGGATTAAGGCCCTACCAATGGGGAATGAGGGATGGTCACCACCTGAGCTCAAACCTGAGCCTGTCCCTGCACTCCCCTAACGCCCTATGCAGGTCCTTCCCCTTGTCCCTAGTTGTCACCTATAACTGCCCTGGCTAGTGCACTGGCCGGCAAGGAGCACTAGCCTCACCTCTGCAGGTAATAAACACAGGGGGAAGTGACAGACACCAACAGGACAAGGTAACAAACACTCCACACTTAGCTTTCTCTGCTGCAAAGCACCGCACAGCAGAATAAAGGCACCAGATAAGAGAACTTAGCAGAAGCACCACTGCACTCAGAGAGCTCCTTACTCTAGGCTTGGTCACTGCATATTGCTCTAACACCAACAGTCAGCTGATGCATCAAGTGACCTTTTAAAGGATGGTGGGAGTGGTAATCGCCTGCATCAGCTGACCCAGCAGCAATGAAATACACAAATCCAAAAATGGATCATGACATGGTGCATGTAATAAAACCCCGAGTCATGTATTCTCTATCTCCTTTGCTAATTCCCAATTGTTTTTTGGTATGTGTCTGTTGGCACAATTTGCATTTACGACAGGGGAAATAAAGCTGTCAAGTTATTCTGGAAAAATGTCGAAGGTTTTTTGAGAGATTTGTTTGAACTGTAGGGGAAATAATATTTCCTAGGTTGCAAGCTCTTTTATAGACGAACCTAGAAAGTGCGGGAATTTGCTCACCTAAGATTTTATCATCTTTTAATATGTCCCAATGTTTTTTTTACTATTCTTGACAAAATGCGGGAATTAGAGTGGTATTGAGTAATGGCCGGGATAAAATCGTATTAATCTTTGGTTTTGTTATTTCCATTAAGTATATTATTATTTATTTATATAGCACCATTGATTCCTTGGTGCTGAATATCTTTTCAGAGTTTCATCTCCGCAGATTTCTTGGCTGTGATCAGCATGTGTTTATCGTACCCTTTTCTAAAAAAAATTTTTTGTCAATACGTCCACCTCTCTGTTAAAATCTCGACGTTTAGACTAGTTACGATGAATCCTCATAAATTGACGTTTAAGGACATTCAGCAGCCAACTAGGTAAATGGCAGCTGTGGATTGGGATGTAGCTGTCTGAATCTGTGGGTTTCTGGAACGTGCGGGTATGAATGTTAAGATCCTCTATAAATATATTTACATCTAAAAAATGTATAGTATCAGCACTAGTAGTAGAAGTAAATTTAATAAAATATTCCTTTTTATTAATCTCAATTAGAAGCTCTTTGAGTGATTGTGGGACAGCTGACCAAATAAATATAAGGGAACGTACGTTGGGGTGAGGGGGTCCCTTGGTCGGCTCTGGCTCTGGCATCGGTCGCTGTCTTGAGGTACTGCAGCTAATATTCTCTACCTAATATCTACGTCCGCCTCTCGTTGGGAACTCTTTTGTAGTCATTGAGGAGTCTTTACTTTGTATATATGGACTTTCTACTGCACTCCTTATAGTATATATGTGTACAATGACCTTGTAAATACTGGGAGGTTCTTATATTTGCAGCAACCTGTGCTAGGGTCACTCCAGCTCCATATCATCTGTATAATAATTGCTCATTGTATTCCTTTACCCCAGAATTGATATTTATATATTGGGATCCTTTATTGTTTGGAGCTGCATATGTACTATTCTGTACTATGAGACGTTATTGGTGCCGTATTGAGGGCCCCCCCTACTGGACACTTTTGTTTCTGTATCTTTTTTGTCTTTCATATTTTTTAATCTTTAATAAAGTCTTGCACTTTTTAAATTCATGGTTCACTTCTTTGGACTACGGGTTTGGTAAGTCCGTTTGTGATAATGTACTTTATATTTCTATGAAGCATTTCGTCATCGCTCTAGTATGATACCCACAGGATATCCATTTATACTGGAACTAAGTTCTGCATATGGCCTCTGAATGACTGTTCCTAATATTGGGACACTTTATATTACGGTTTCTCTGCTAATTCCTAATCATATGTGGGTTATATCTCCTATGCACTCGACCTATCTGTGATCGGTATTGCTGATCCATTGGACTACAATTATAACACACCGGCAATGGTGTATAAATTTGTAGTAGACTCTGTATGTACTTAAGGGCATACTTTATCCTGCAAGGACAAGTGGTTTAAACGCAAATATATTTTATTAATTGATTATCTTTATTGACAATTGTGTGGTTATTGTCTTATTTGCTGCTGGAAACTTGTTTTCACCAGCGCCACTAAAGTTGATTATTCTTTGGTTGATCTCAAATAGTAAGGCTGGCCTAGCAGGGACACTGGCAGTAATAAGGCTGGCCTAACAGGGACAATGGCATTAATAAGGCTGGCCTAGAAGGGACACTGGCAATAGTAAGTCTGGCCTAGCAGGGACACTGGCATTAATAAGGCTGGCCTAGCAGGGACACTGGCATTAATAAGGCTGGCCTAGAAGGGACACTGGCAATAGTAAGGCTGGCATAGCAGGGACACTGGCAATAGTAAGGCTGGCCTAGCAGGGACACTGGCAATAATAAGGCTGGCCTAGCAGGGACACTGGCAATAATAAGGCTGGCCTAGCAGGGACACTGGCAATAGTAAGGCTGGCCTAGCAGGGACACTGGCAATAATAAGGCTGGCCTAGCAGGGACACTGGCAATAATAAGGCTGGCCTAGCAGGGACACTGGCAATAGTAAGGCTGGCCTAGCAGGGACACTGGCAATAATAAAGCTGGCCTAGCAGGGACACTGACAATAGTAAGGCTGGCCTAGCAGGGACACTGGCAATAATAAGGCTGGCCTAGCAGGGACACTGGCAATAATAAGGCTGGCCTAGCAGGGACACTGGCAATAGTAAGGCTGGCCTAGCAGGGACACTGCCAATAGTAAGGCTGGCATAGCAGGGACACTGGCAATATAAGGCTGGCCTAGCAGGGACACTGGCAATAATAAGGCTGGCCTATCAGGGACACTGGCAATAGTAAGGCTGGCCTAGCAGGGACACTGGCAATAGTAAGGCTGCCTAGCAGGGACACTGGCAATAATAAGGCTGGCCTAGCAGGGACACTGCAATAGTAAGGCTGGCTAGCAGGACATGGCAATAGTAAGGCTGGCCTAGCAGGACACTGGCAATAGTAAGGCTGGCCTAGCAGGGACACTGCAATAGTAAGCTGCCTAGCAGGACATGGGAATAGTAAGGCTGGCCTAGCAGGGACACTGGCAATAGTAAGGCTGGCCTAGCAGGGACACTGGCAAATAGTAAGGCTGGCCTAGCAGGGACACTGGCAATAGTAAGGCTGGCCTAGCAGGGACACTGGCAATAGTAAGGCTGGCCTAGCAGGGACACTGGCAATAGTAAGGCTGGCCTAGCAGGGACACTGGCAATAGTAAGGTCTGGCCTAGCAGGGACACTGGCAATAGTAAGGCTGGCCTAGCAGGGACACTGGAATAGTAAGGTGGCCTAGCAGGGACACTGGCAATAGTAAGGTTGGCCTAGCAGGGACACTGGAATAGTAAGCTGGCCTAGCAGGGACACTGGCAATAGTAAGGTTGGCCTAGCAGGGACACTGGAATAGTAAGGCTGGCCTAGCAGGACACTGGCAATAGTAAGGCTGGCCTAGCAGGACACTGGCAAATAGTAAGGCTGGCCTAGCAGGGACACTGGAATAGTAAGGCTGGCCTAGCAGGGACACTGGCAATAGTAAGCTGCCAGCTGGACTCGGAATAGTAAGCTGGCCTAGCAGGGACACTGGCAATAGTAATGGCTGGCCTAGCAGGGACACTGGAAGAAGCTACTGGAACACTGCCGCTTGTGCCATACCCTGAGGAAGTTGGGTCTGACAAGTTTATTTACTTGTGTCCTGTCTGTGACTTCATGAGTCTATGATGTTATTCACATCAGAGTTTTTTGTAAACCTAGAGGTCCAAAAATTTTTTTTAGAAAGGCTCGTCAGTCACAGATCAAACTCTCCAATAAATCTATGGGTTGGTAAAAAACTCAGACAGCACTCGTATGCCTGCCGACTGAGTGAATCCCAGTACTGTCAGATTGTAATGTCTGCTTGATAGAAGGAGCTTGAAAAAACTTCTTGGGTGCAAAAATGAAAACTGATGAAGCTGATGGTAAAAACTGACTCATTGGCCAAACACGTGAAAATTTCATCCTAAACTCTGAAGAAAATCAGACTGCATCTTGTGTACAAAAAATACAAGTAACCTCTGAGTAAGCCCTCGTTGAAGCGAAACTGCTAAGTCATGTACTATCGCCTGAAACCATTAAAGAGGATAAACAGCACCTGTCACTAGGTCAGAAGTGGCCAGTTTTTGCTCAAATTTAATTCCCGCTGCTTTCCTGAGTATTCAGTTGTTGTTTTTTTCCCCATATTTTAAATCCTCCATATAGTTCCAGAGATATGGGCCTTTCTATTTAGTGCTAATTTCTACAGTCTATAGGGACGGTGCTCTCAGGGTACTAATACAAAGCAGCCTAAGACCCGCCCATGAGGATCCTGTGAGCCACACCTTGTTGGTAAAGACATTGAAAGTTAGCACAAAATAAAAATATCTCTGGAACAGTATGGTGGGTTTTAAAAAAGAAAAAAATGGTTTATTCAGGGAAGGAATGGGAATAAAAAAAGCAAAAACCGCCCACTTTTGACCTGTTGCCTTTGTGACAGTAGTGTTGTATGCAAAGATCTGTGCCAATTCTCAACTCTGCTTGTTCCTTCCCAACTTCTTCCATAAAGAAAAAAAGTAAAAGCAGACAAAAAACTGTACGTCTTCTATTCCTCTGAAAGTAAATGCCCCCCCTTAGAATAAAGTCTGTGGAACCCGCTAACAATGTAGTGTATGGGACCCTCCCCTTACACAAATCCGGATGTTGGAAATTCTAGTGTGTGTTTGGGGTGCACCGTACCGGGGGCACAGTGCCGGAGACCATAGGGGGGCACAGTGCCGGAGACCATAGAGGGTGCACCGTGTTGGAGGCTATCGGGGCGTACAATGCCGGGGGCTATAGGGGGCGCACAGTGCCGGAGGCTTTAGCGGGTGCACCGTGTCGGAGGCTATAGGGGGCATAGTGCCGGAGACCATAGGGGGTGCACCGTGTCGAAGGCTATAGAGGGTGCACAGTGCCGGAGGCTTTAGCGGGTGCACCGTGTCGGTGGCTATAGGGGGCGCACCGTGTCTGAGGCTATAGAGGGTGCACAGTGCCAGAGGCTTTAGCGAGTGCACCGTGTAGGAGGCTATAGAGGGTGCACAGTGCTGGGGCTTATAGTGGGTGCACCGTGTCTGAGGCTATAGAGGGTGCACAGTGCGGAGGCTTTAGCGGGTGCACAGTGCCGGGGGCTATAGGGGGCACACTGTGTCGTGAGGCTTAGAGGGTGCACAGTGTCCGGAGGCTATAGGGGTGCACAGTGCGGGGGCTATAGAGGGTGCACAGTGTCGGAGGCTTTAGCGGTGCACAGTTCGGGCTGTAGGGGCACACTGTGTCGTGGTCTAGAGGCTGACACAGACATTCTGCTGTAAGTTTTCTGTGTTTGACAGCTTATACTTCTCCATTGTGCTGAGTAGAGTGTGAAACATCACAGGAGAAAGAATCACATTTATCTGATGAGATATAATAGAAAGTTGCTTATTTCCATATGTACTATTGATTTATGAAATAAAAATTAATAAATGACGGTTTCTTTTTTACTTGTAATATTGATGCTGTGATTGGAGCTTTGTGTCAGAGCATGCGTCACTGATTTATAGTTATTACATTCAGTACCGAATATCGAACCTGAAAATCACATTTGATATTGGATTTAGGTTAGTCACCAGTGAAGAGCGAGCGTGCTGCGATTAGGCGTTATCCGAGCATGCTCGGGTCCTAACCGAGTGACTTCAGCGCACTCGAATAATATGTTCGAGTCACCACATCCGCATGTCTCGCGGCCGTTCAACAGCCTGTTTGACAGGCAATCCCTGCATGTGTTGCTTCTGTCAAACAGCCGCGAGACATGCTGCCGTGGGGACTCAAACATATTATTTGAGCACGCCGAAGACACTCTGTTAGCACCTGAGCATGCTCAGATAACACCTAATTCGAGCACGTTCACTCATGACTATTAGTCATGAATTATGGGACACCTGTGAGCTGTTTTCTGCCAAATCTACCGAATAGCCGCCACTGTGCCTATACTGGCCTGAGTAATGGCCACTAATGCTATTACTGTTAGGTCATTTATCACCCCCTTGACGACCGCCGATACGCCTTTTAACGGCGGTAGTTAAGGGTACTTAAAACACAGCGCCATGAATTCACGGCATTGAGGAAAAAGCGTATAGCGCCCCCCAGAGTCGGATTTTCTCTGGGTCTTGGCTGCCATGTGTAGCCGAGACCCCAGAGAACATGATTCAGGTCGGCTTTTACTGACCCCGGTGTTGCGATTGCCGTTATTAACTGTATAACGGCGAACGCAAAAAAAAAAGAAAAGGTCTGATGTGCTATTTAATTTCTCTCTCCTCTGATGTGATCACATATCAGAGAGAGAAATAGGGTCCCCGATCCCCCCCTGTACCTCTCAGTGCTCCTGGGGCCCTCTTGCATGCTCCGGTGGGCACCGCCATCTTCTTCCAGTTAGAAAATGGCGGGTGCATGTGTAGTGCGCCCGCCGAGATCTGCCGGCCAGCACCCGTCAAAAAAAGGAAGATATTTCCTATTGGTTCATTTTGGTAACTGTGATAAACGCTATCACAGTGATCAAAATAAAAAAAATCGTAAATAAACCCCCCTTTATCACCTTCCTAGTTAGGGAAAAATAATAAAATATATTTATTTCCATCTTCCCATTAGGGTTAGAGTTAGGCTAAAGTGAGTTGGTGTTAAGGGCCTGCGGAACGCACCTAATAGATATTAAGGAGAGGTGCGTTCGCAGCCCGGGGTCCACCGTGCAGGCAGAGCCTGCTGCTAGTAAGATGGGGTAAATAGGCAGTATGAACGAACTCTGTTATCCCCCAGAGTCACAGATGTAAACGCTGTAGCACTATATGGCAATATAAGCGGACTCTGTTAATTCACAGAGCCGCTGTAACAAAGACTGTGTCCTGTTAGTCTCAGAGGGAACACAGATGACTGCTAAGCAGATTGCAGTTTGTGGTCATGCAAACAGAACCCAAGCAGTAATCTCCTCACCGGAGTAGCCGGTATTCTAATGGCGTTTTCAGCCGAGCCCTTAACACGTGCATACAATCTCCTCACCGGAGGTGCCGGTATTCTAGGGGCTTATTTCAGCCAGACTTAAGCACAAGCATACATGACCACACTGGCGCAAGCACGTAACAGATTTGATACTAGCGCACGGCCGTGCGGTAAGGACAGCCTTTTATAGCAGCCATGAGAAAAAGAACTTCCAGGAAGGACCAATGGGAAGCTGCTTTAGAACATCAACAGCCACAGGACCTTCCTGAAGGACAAATAGGAGTGGCAGCTGTATCTGAGCATGTGACCCCTGATGTTCAATGGGAGATCTTTCCCTGGGCATGCTCAGATGAAGCAACAAAGGACTTAGTCCTTAAGACGTCTGCTCGGCGCTGACCAGTACTGGCTACAATAGCAGAACCTGAAGAGGCAGCAGCAGGTCTCTGCACAGTATTAGGCTGTGGTTCCACGGTCTGGAACCACAGCGCTTTGGACGGAGCGGAAATTCCGCTCTGCCCAAAGCCCCGCCCCCTTTTGTACACGCGCTCATTCCAGATGTGTTCCGGACACCTCCGGAACACATGCGGAATGATGGCAGGGCTGCATAGCCCTGTGTTATTTCCCTTGCGGCGACACAGCGTCGCCGCAAGGGACTAGGATATGCTGCGGTCTGAAAAGACGCGCCGCATGTCCGGAAACGCAGGTCTTCCACCTGCGTGTTTTACAGCATAGTGGAGACGGGATTTCTTGAAATCCCCTCCACTATGCTGTAACATCTGGATGCTGCGTGTTAGACGCCGCGCCAACGCACAGCGTCAAACACGCAGCTAATCCGGACTGTTTCCTGATAGTGGAAACATACCCTTAGACCGGGCGAGACGCTGGGACCGACGTCTTTGCTGAGCAGGCTCCACTGCGACCAGAAATGGATGGGGGACCGCAGCGGGACTGGTTTGAGACTCCCCTTGTGCAGCAGCAGGAACTCAAACCCTAACAGTTGGGCTAAAGTTTTAGGGTTAGGGTTGGGATTAGGGTTTGGATCAACATTAGGGTTGTGTTAGTGTTGGAGTTAGGGTTATGGTTAGGGGTGTGTTGGGGTTAGGGCTGTGATTAGGGTTAGGGTTGGTATTAGGGTTAGGGTTTGGATTAACATTAGGGGTATGTTGGGATTAAGGTTGAGATTAGGGTTGGAGTTAGAATTGGGGAGTTTCCACTGTTTAGGTACATCAGGGAGTCTCCAAACGCAACATGGCGCCACCATTGATTCCAGCCAATTTTGCGTTCAAAAAGTCAAACGGTGCTCCCTCCCTTCTGAGCTCTGCCGTGCTCAAACAGTGGGTTACCTCCACATATGGGGCTTCAGCGTGCTCAGGACAAGTTGCACAACAACTTTGAGGGTCTAATTGCTCCTGAAAATAAAAAATTGGGTGCTAAAAAATTATTTTTGTGGAAAAAAATGATTTTTTTATTTTCACGGCTCTGCGTTATAAACTTCTGTGAAGCACTTGGGGGTTCAAAGTACTCACCACACATCTAGATAAGCTCCTTGGGGGGGTCTAGTTTCAAAAAAGGGGTCACTTGAGGGGGTATCTACTGTTTAGGCACATCAGGGGCTCTGCAAACGCAACATGACACTTTCAGACCATTACATCAAAGTCTGCATTTCAAAATGTCACTACTTCCCTTCCGAGCTCTGCCGTGCGCCCAAACATTGGTTCCCCTCCAGATATTGGGTACCAGCGTACTCAGGACAAACTGGAAAACAACTTTTGGGGCCCAATTTCCCCTGTTACCCTTGTAAAAGTAAAAATTTGGGGTGAAAAGATCATTTTTGTGGAAAAAAAAAAGGATTTTTTATTTTCACGGCTCTGCGTTATAAACTTCTGTGAAGCAGTTGGGTGTTCAAAGTGCTCACCACACATCTAGATAAGCTCCTTGGGTGGGTCTAGTTTCCAAAATGGGGTCACTTGTGGTGGGTTTCCACTGTTTAGGCACATCAGGGGCTCCCCAAACACGACATGGCATCCGATCTCAATTCCAGCCAATTTTACTTTGAAAAAGTGAAACGGTGCTCCTTCCCTTCAAGGGAATATGATTTTTTATTTTCACGGCTCTATGGTATAAACTTCTGTGAAGCACTTAGGGTTCAAAGTGCTCACCACACATACAAATAAGTTCCTTAAGGGGTTTACCCCCACATATGGGGTATCAGCATATTCAGGAGAAATTGCACAACAAATCATTTTCTCTTTTAACACTTGTGAACATAAAAAATAAAAAATTGGTTCTGAAGTAAAATGTTTGTAAAAAAAAGTTAAATGTTAATTTTTTTCCTTTTACATTGCTTCTGTTCCTGTGAAGCACGTAATGGGTTAATAAAGTTCTTGAATGTGGCTTTGAGCACCTTGAGGGGAACATTTTTTATATTGGTGTCACTTTTGGGTATTTTCTATCATATAGACCCCTCAAAGTGACTTTAAATGTGAGGTGGTGTCACGAACGGCACACAGACGGAGGCCCGGGGAATCACGGCTTAGGATCCCACCGCTGCCACCAATATGTTGAATTCAGGGAATTATACTTATCCCACTTCTGCTTAGGTACTTGCAGCTCTCCGGCGCCCCTCTTACCCTTGGGTCAGTCAGGGAACCTTACCTAGGATAATTAATCGCCGGACGGGCCGCTTGGACGTGTACTGGCTTTTGGGCACGCTACAGTGAGGGAATTATAACTACTCCTAGCCGCAGCCAGGCAATACACTTATAAAACCCGCTCTGTCACTGCCAGCGATACCCGAAAGCCCAGCACACACTCGCTAGCTGCCACCAGCCTCTGGGTCTATATGTGGGGCAGAGGCCACACCAATTTAGTAGCGTAGTATACATCAGGCACGTGCAAATTCGTTATAGCGCATAGACAAACGAACTAGTAATTTTATATTTTTACTCCAAAAAAAAGTTAGGCAGTGTTTATAAAGATTTACAAAAAGGATCTACAAAAGTGAGACAATTAAAATATGTACAAGCAATTAAAAATAAAACAGGGTTAAAGAAGAAAAACTCACATGGCACTTAGATCATTCCGGCGAATCAGGCTGGGGGGAAGGGAAGGGGCCACACATCGCCATGCATGACAGTGTGGCTGTGAACCTCAGGCTCCCTTAGCAAAATATATGACACCCTGACTGAGTGGCTGTACTTTATAGTTCTGGGTCATGACATCATAAAAACAGCTGAGTTTCTGGGGTCCTCCCCTTGCTCTAAGTGGCAGTTTTGGTTTCTGAAACCTTCTCGGCTATATAACTGGGCTTGACAACCTATCAGAGTCTTAGCAGAACCATCTTTCACCTTATTCTGAAATTAGTATTCTAATGAGTTCAATCTCAGACTAGTTATTCCACTCTGCTCCAGAGAAATCCATTTCTTTGGTTCTGTTGGGGCTAGAACGTAGCCAGACCCACTGTAGCGAAGCCTGATAGAAACACAAAAGTTACAGTTCTGCAACATGCTCCTATCATAAACTCTCAGCATTTTATGACCGATTGAATGAATTCCCATTATATGCTATGGGACAGTCCCGCATGGTTTGAAGACATTCCTGAGGTGGGGGCGAGAGGAAGGAGTAAGTTGTAATTTCAGGCAGTGAGTTGGAGAGAGGCTGCAGGCACAAGTGGAAGAGTGGGGTGGTTTGGCTCTGTGCTGCTAAACACGATGGGGGTAGTAGTTATGGAAAAGTATAAGGAATGGAGCTCCCATTCCAGGTTATCAGCACAGGTGGTCCCTAAAAAAATGGTTTTGTAAATTTTGTTGTAAAAATGAGAAATCGCTGGTCAACTTTTAAGTCTTATAACTTCTTAACATAAAAATTAAAAAATGTTGTCTCCAAAATTGTGCTGATGTAAAGTAGACATGTGGGAAATGTTATTTATTAAGGAAAGCTCAAAGTCAGCAGGGTATTTTGGAAGACATTGTTCAAGTGCCCAGAGGTCTGGTGAGGAAAGTCATAGAAAGACTTGGGAAAGTGATGCAGGAGATTGTGAATAGATCTGGTGTGATGAGAGAGGATTCCGGCTAATGACGAAGCCCAGGTCGTGGGTGAAGATGGGATGGTTCCATTCCTTGTGGTTGGATCCAGGGAGAGCCTTGGGAATATCCAGATGCTTCGGGAGTATCGTGTGGTGTACCTGAAAGAGAGAGAGCAGTTAAGCCTTGAGAGGGGGCAGATCAATAGAGAGCTGCAGAATATGGGAAGAAGATGGTTGCCAACTTCAACTTGTGGTGTAGAGAGACAAAGAGGTTCTCTAAAGACTGGAAGTCCTCCAGTTGAAGCTTACAGAGGACATAGGGACAGATGGAAGAACTGCTTTCTGGGAAATAAGTACCATAGGAGAAATGGCCAACAGAGAGATAACAGAAGGGGGCCTGTTGAAAGATGTAGAAGTAGTGACGCCTCAATTAGCTCGGGGCTGAGTGACCTAGGCGGGAAACACTAGCAGACGTGGTGACAAAGTCAGACCAGACAAGAGGTATGGGTGCAAGGGAATCTCGACACCGTACTGACCGCTGGGGTTGCAGGTGATCTAATAAGGTGTCATCTCTATCAAAGGATGTGACAGAGATGGATGACTAATGTCTACAAAAGGATTCAGTAGCAGGGCTGAACTTAGACAGATGGTTTAACTGTCAGGGACGACAGAGAAGGGTCTCTGGTCGGGTAAGAGAAAGTGCTGAGCCCCACGGCTTTAGGCAGAGGGGGGAGGTATGTAGTGTTACTAATGATGCATAATTGATGGGAGGTATGTATCACAGGGATGGCTGCTCCCTGTGATGTAACCCAGAGTATTTTTTCTTAACTGCACGTAAGCCTTAAGTGGTTATTGTTCACATTTGTGTCCGGGTTATGGGTAGCTCTGAGAGTTGGGAGAGTCTGGCTACCCATATACCTCATTCTGTGTTGAGGGGGCTCACTGTACCCCATTTTACCTGAAGAAGCCTGTGTGAGGTTGTGAGTTTGATTACCTGCAATGATGTCATGATCACATGACTAGCTGTGTGATAGGTAACTGGGAGTGGTTACAGCTATGTAATGAAGGTGTGTTTGGCACATGTGAGTGAGTGTTTGGGAGTCTGTCAGTGTGGATAGATGTCCCATGTGTTCTGGCTGGACACTACAGAATGTCGGTGTGCAGTGAAGGAGAAGTGTCCCTGTGTGTGTGTCTCCAGAACAAATCTGCTTGCTGGACATTGCCGAGCCTGGGTTTACTCTATAAAGCTGAATGTGTATCGGACAGTGTACTGGCTGCTGCATACTATCAAGTTTATGAGAAATGGTTTATACTGTTCACTAATAAACCAAATTGACTTGTTTTTTAACCCTCAGTGTCCCAGTGTATGCCTCAAGGACCAGCAAAGTGAGTAATCTCCGTCCACAGATAGTTTGGAACATTACAATACATAATAATAATCTATATAATATATCATAATAATGTATAAAATAAAGTATTTTATAAAAATATTTTATATAATGTATTATATGAAGAATAATTAATATTGTATATAATATATTCTAGAATAATCATTTATATAATGTATTATATATTAATAGTGTATATAATGTAATCATTTAAATACTGCAATTATTAATGTATATAATATATCAAAATGTATATAAGGTATTTTGTATAAATAATTTATATAATGTATTATATATTAATAATGTATATAATAATTTTATTAATATATGTAATGTATGTAATTATAATTAATGTATATACTACATTATGTAATAATGTATCTAATATAATATATTATATATTGATAATTTATATAATGTATTAGATAATAATATTAGTAATAATGTGTACCTTGTAATATCAGGTTGGGACTGGCCCAGCGGGACATCGGAGAATTCTCCGATGGGCCCCTCCAGTATTTGCGCTGGCATCAACTGAATGTGTGTTCTGTAATAGGCTGGCGGCCATAGTTAAAATGGCTGCTGGCCTATTAGAGGCTGTCAGCTGACATCAGTGCACCCTTTGCAGTCAGCGTATGACATTAACATCATACCATGCCTGCCCCGTGTTTACTGATGTCATCTGCCAGCCTCTGATAGGTCAGCAACCATTTTAACGACCTTAGGGGATATCATGCAGCCAAAGGACATCGAGCAGCCCGGGAGCGCAGGGAGGTAAAAAGAATATATATATTTTTTTCTCTTACTTTCACTGTGGACGCGGCAGGATAGTGGACACAGCGACCCAGTACAGAGTTTCATACGGGCACAGGATGGATGAACATAGGTGCACACGATGGGAAACTAAGGGGCCCAAGATAGTAGAACATATCATCCCAGGATGGAAAAATATAGGGGCCCAGGATGGGAGAACGTAGAAGCCCAGGAAAATGAACATAGGCACCCAGGATGGGGAAACATAGGGTTCCAGGATGGGGAAACATAGGGGCCCAGAATAATTTACATATGGGCCCAGAATGGAGGAACATATGGTCACAGAATGGAGAAATATAGGGGCCCAGGATGGGAGACCATAGAGGCTCAGGACAATGAACATAGGCACCCGGGATGGGGAAACATAGGGGTCTAAGATGGAATAACATGGGCCTAGGATGGGGGAAACACAGGGGCCCAGGATGGGGAAACACAGGGGCCCAGGATGGGGGAACATATGGGTCTAGGATGGGATAACATGGGCCCAGGATAGGGAATCATAGGGGCCCAGGATAGGAGAACATAGAGGCTCAGGACAATCGTACATAGGGGCTCATGATGGAGGAACATATAGTCACAGGATGGAGACCATAGAGGCCCAGGACAATGAACATTTTCGCCCAGGATGGAGGAACATTTGGTCTCAGGACTGAGAAATATAGGGGCACAGGATGGGAGAACATGGAGGCCCAGGACAATGAACATAGACAGCCGGGATGGGGAAACATAACGGTCTAGGATGGGAGAACATATGGGCCCAGGATGCAGAAACATAGGGGCCCAGGATGAGGGAACATATGGGCCCAGGTTGAGGAGACATAGGGGCCCAGGACAATTTAAATAGGGGCCCAGGGTGGAGGAACATATGGTCACACGATGGAGAAATATAGAGGCCCAGGACAATGAACATAGGCACCCGGGATGTGGAAACATAGGGGTGTAGGATGGGGGAACATGGGCCATGGATGGGGGAACATAGAGGCTCAGGACAATTTACATAAGGGCCAAGGATTGAGGAACATTTGGTTTGAGTACTCTCAGAAATATAGGGGCACAGGATCGGAAAACATAGAGGCCCAGGACGATTAACATAGTGGCCCAGGATGGAGAAACATGTGGTCCCAGGATGGAGAAACATAGGGGCTCAGGAAGAGAGACCATGGAGATCCAGGACAAGGAATATAGGCCCCCAGGACAGAGAAACATAGGTGCCCAGAATGGGAGAGCATAAAGGCCCAGGATGAAAAAGAAATGATTTTTCCAGGCTACACCAGAAATATATTGTAAGAAATATTTTTTTTTATTTTAAACATAAATTGGATATTATACAACAGGCTTTAAAAATACTCTATTTCACAAAACATTAAATAAAAAAATTACAAATTAAATATTATAAAAGTGAAAGGGGTGTGGGAACACTAAAATCAGTCATGTTGTGTTGCTGGAAAGAGCTGGTTCATGGATTATTCTCCAGGCTGGGGGCCCATTACTCTGACTTGTCTGTCAGGGGGATGGCCGAGCTATTCTTGCAGGCTTCGACGTGTGGGGACACCTTACATGTTGAGAGCAGCTTCCCTACAGCGCTCCCTGCTTCCTGGGATGAGGATAATTTAGTCGGGTGTCTTGCCCTTCGGTTTTGAAACCAGACCTGTAAAAAAATATATATATATTAATTAAAAAAGGTTTTTTTTCTCTTTTTTTTTTTTTTTTTAGAAATTTGCAGAATTAGTTAACATGGACGAAAAGTTCTCCGGCTTTCAAAGACTTCATTGAATATAATTGTACGCAGACTAAACAATGGTCCGTGAGATTAAAACCCTGGACCCCAGACTGAAACTTTGGAGCAAACTACTAGAGACATCTGTGAGCATTGTTTAGACTAGGTGCTATTATATCATAGAATCATAGAATGGTAGAGTTGGAAGGGACCTCCTGGGTCATCTGGTCCAACCCCCTGCTCAAAGCAGGATTCTCTAAATCATCCCAGACAGATGTCTATCCAGCCTCTGTTTGAAGACTTCCATTGAAGGAGAACTCACCACCTCTTGTGGCAGCCTGTTCCACTCATTGATCACCCTAACTGTCAAAAAGTTTTTTCTAATATCTAATCTGTGTCTCCTCCCATTCAGTTTCATCCCATTGCTTCTAGTCTTTCCTTGCGCAAATGAGAATAAAGATGATCCTTCTACAATGTGACAGCCCTTGAGATATTTGTAGACAGCTATTAAGTCTCCTCTCAGTCTTCTTTTTTGCAAGCTAAACATTCCCAAATCCTGCAACCGTTCCTCATAGGACATGGTTTGCAGACCGGTCACCATTCTCGTGGCTCTTCTCTGAACTTGCTCCAGTTTGTTGATGTCTTTTTTAAAATGTGGTGCCCAAAACTGGACACAGTATTCCAGATGAGGTCTGACCAAAGAGGAGTAGAGGGCAATAATGACCTCACGTGATCTAGACTGTATGCTTCTGTTTATACATCCTAGAATTGCATTTGCCTTTTTTGCTGCTGCATCACACTGTTGACTCATGTTAAGTCTGTGATCAATTAGTATACCCAAGTCTTTTTCACATGTACTGTTACTTAGCCCTATTCCTCCCATTTTGTATATGCTTTTTTCATTTTTATTGCCCAGATGTAGTACTTTGCATTTTTCCCTGTTAAAATCCATTCTGTTAATTGCTGCCCACTGCTCCAGTTTATGTATATCTTTTTGAATCCTCTCTCTCTCTTCTCTAGTATTAGCTACCCCTCCTAGCTTTGTGTCATCAGCAAATTTGATCAGTTTACCCTCAATTCCTTCATCTAAATCATTGATAAAGATGTTGAACAATACAGGGCCCAAACAGAGCCTTGTGGTACCCCACTTGAGACATTCTTCCAACTGGATGTGCAGCCATTTACAACCACTCTTTGGGTCCGATCACTAAGCCAGTTATGAATCCACCTAACAGTTGCCTTGTCCATTCCATACTTAGTCATTTTTTCAATAAGGATTGTGTGAGATACTTTGTCAAATGCTTTGCTGAAGTCAAGATATACTATATCTACAGCATTTCCCTGATCCACCCAGTCAGTGATTCTGTCATAGAAGGAAATTAAGTTAGTCTGACATGACTTATTAGTTACAAACCCATGCTGACTCTGTTTAATCACTTCATTCTTATCCAGGTACTTGCATACATGTTCTTTAATAATTTGTTCAAAGATCTTTCCTGGTATAGAAGTCAGACTCACCGGCCTGTAGTTCCCTGGGTCCACCTTCTTCCCCTTTTTGAAGATAGGAACAACATTTGCTCTTCTCCAGTCTTCTGGGACTTCTCCTGTTCTCCAAGAATTTTCAAAGATTATGGACAGTGGTTCAAGAATTTCTTCTGCTATCTCCTTCAGTACCCTGGGGTGTAATTCATCTGGACCTGGAGACTTGAATTCATTTAGGTTAGCTAAGTGTTTCCTCACTGTCTTTCTGTTTATAGATATCCTGGATTCTTCTATTCCTTTAATAGGACAGTGAAGATCAGTTGATGTTACATCTCCTTTCTGAGAGAAAACAGATGCAAAATAGGAATTTAAAAGTTCAGCCTTCTCAACATCCTGACTTACCATTTCATCATTTTCATCCTGTAAAAATCCTATAGCATCTTTGACTTTTCTTTTACTTTTGACGTATCCCCAAAATCCTTTTTTGTTGCTTTTGACGTCACTTGCAAGCCTTAATTCATTGTCAGCTTTAGATAATCTGATTTGTGCCCTGCAGGTTCTGCAGATGGCATTATATTCTTCTTTAGATATGCCTCCCTCTTTCCATTTGATAAACATTTCTTTCTTCCTTTTTAGCATGTGTTTAAGTTCTATGTTCATCCATCCTGGTTTCCTTAAATGCTTCCCATTCTTCCCTCTTTTCGGAATTGTTAACGATTGTGCTTTGAGAATCTCATTTTTCAAGATTTTCCATCCTTCCTGGACATTTTTGTCCTTAAGGATATCCAGCCATTGGATCCCTCCAATTCTCTTTCTGAGTTCCTTAAAATCTGCCTTTCTGAAATCTAACCTTGACGTCTGAGTCTTCACAGGTCTTCCTCCTCTTGTTATCCAAAATTCTAAAATAGCATGGTCACTACCTCCTAGGGTCCCAGCCACTCTTACCTCCTCCACCATTTCCTCCCTGTTTATGAGGATTAGATCCAAGGTAGCAGATCCCCTTGTTTTCTCCATTACCTTTTGGAAGATAAAGTTGTCAGCAAGAGAGGATAAGAATTTCCTGGACCTGTTAGTTTTGCCTGAGAGAGATTCCCAACTAATGTCTGGATAGTTGAAATCTCCCATGACCACTATGTCATATTTTTTGGAGAACTTGGCCATTTGATGCATAAAGAGTTCATCCATATCTTCAGCTTGCACAGGCGGCCTGTAGTAAATGCCTACAATGGTGTCCTTTCCATTGTTCTGTCCTTGTATTCTTACCCAAACAGTTTCCACAGAACTCCCAGTCTCTGAAGCTTCAATCTCTGTGCAGATATACGCTTTTCTAACATACAATGCAACACCTCCTCCTCGTTTATCAAGTCTGTTTCTTGCAAATAAGTTGTAACCTTCTAGCCTTGTATTCCAATCATGTGTATCGTCCCACCAAGTCTCAGTGATTCCAATGACATCATATTTCTTCTCCTGCGTTAGTAGCTCCAGTTCTCCTTGTTTGTTGCCCATGCTTTGTGCATTCGTATAGAAACACTTTAGTTTGTGATTGGTTTCTCTTTCTTCAATATTTTTATTATGTAGATTTTTTTGTCTTTGTTCTTCCCCTTCACTTCTAATAGCAGAGTTCTCAATAGCATTTGTCAGGTGTATGGCTTTTGCTGGCGTTTTGCTTCCCTTCCCACATTGTTCTAGTTTAAAGCTCTCCTGATGAGTGTAGCAAGGCGACTTCCAAATACATGTTTTCCAGTCTTCGTAAGGTGCACCCCATCTCTAGCAAGTAGTCCATCGTACAGGTAATTCACTCCGTGATCCAGAAAATCCAAATCCTTGCTGACGGCACCATCGACGTAGCCAGATGTTCACCTGCAGAATTTTATTCCACCTCCTTGTTCCATGGCCATCCACTGGAAGGATGGAGGAGAAGACCACCTGCGCTCCCAGTTCTTTCACTTTCTTACCTAAGTTTTCAAAGTCACTGCAGATGGTTTCCAGGTCACTTCTTGTGGTGTCATTTGTCCCCACATGTATTAGCAGGAATGGGTAGTCATCTTTAGGTCTGAAGAGTCCTGATATCCTGTCAGACACATCTTTAATTTTTGCACCTGGAAGACAGCACATTTCTCTTGAGGTTATATCTGGTCTGCAGATAGCAGCCTCTGTTCCTCTCAACAGGGAATCCCCCATGACAACAACTCTCCGTTTCTTCTTCACAACATTTTTCTTTCTCCATTCAGGAGGACTCTGAGGGCGTACAAGGTTACTCTTTGTGGGCAAAGTCTTATCCTGATGTATTTCTTCATCGTTCTCCTGTGTAAGAGCCTGGTACTGGTTTCTGAGCAGAATTGGTGCTGACTGCCTCCTGATCCTCCTGCTTCTTTGGGTCACATGCTTCCATTCCTCTGTTTCTTCAGTTGCACTTCGAATTTCTTCTCTTTTTGTACCATGAAGAGATAATTCTGCTCTGTCTAAGAACTCTTCACCTTCCTTAATGGTCTTCAATGTAGATAACCTCTCTTCCAGATTTTGCAACTTTTCCTCCAACAGGGACACAAGCTTGCATTTGTGGCATGTGAAATTTGGCTTTTCCACTGGTAAGTCTATGAACATGTAGCAAGAAATGCAGCTCACCACATGGCTCCTGGCCTCTTCCATGTTCTTATTGTTCAAGAGATAATCAAGCGGTGAAATATAAGCCCTGGTTTACTGATGTCCTCCTTTCAGCTGCAACAGCCAAAATCCAGTGTTCCTTGAGCTCGCGGAGACTCTTCACTTATCCCAGAAGGCACTGGGAATATGCAAATTATCTCCTCGGGACTCATCCACTGCTCAAATGAGAGCAGGACTAATTGTGTTCAGGCACGCAGCATCTGAGTGTATTAATTCACTGACAGTAAGCAGAGATCTTGAAAATATCAATCAATGTAAGCAAAGAATCTAATAAAGTTGTCGAACCTTTTAAACATTTTCTTTAACTTTAATAAAAAAATCCCTTTAAGCACCATATGGCTGTATTATAAGAGAAGGTTGTAATACCTGACATGGCCTATGCCCAGAAGTGGCGCTAGTAATGGAGAAAAAGGTCCAAAAGTTGTGTATATTGTGTTTCAGCTTCTTCAGAGTGTGTGGTAGTGAGCTGCAATACCAGACATAACCTGTGGACAGGTATGGCGCTAGCTATAGAAAAAGGCAATTAAAAGTAATTTGGGGGTAAAAGCTGATTACCTGAATCCTGGGCTCAGGGATTCCGGTGACTTGGGTGAAGCAGCATCTGCTCACGTAATCCGGGTATGGATTGATATCGAACTGCTTCTGTAGGAAGATGGATTGCTGTTTGCTGTAAAGAGTCCTTTTCCTACACTTCTGACCCGATGTTGATGGGGTTTGATCTTTCATGTCGTTTGATATCTTCATCATTTCCATTTCATCTTTGGGCAACATTCCTGAAAAAGGACCAAGAGTAGAAGACGTTAATGAAGGGCAAGGAACGTAATGACCGGGCTGAAGACCCAACTTATTGGAGAAGACAATTGTGGTCACTCAGAACTAATAGTAAAGCTGACTATTTTGGCAGTGGACCACTCATGGACTGGAAGAGTGGAATGTTTGTCAAGGCTCAAGATCAATGCAGACAATCACAGAAATTATAAACACGTTATTAAGAAGCCTGATGACCCCAACTAAAGCCAGGGCATTCGGGGGAACACTGGTCGTGTGGTTTCTTCGAAAATCAAACTAATTTGACAGCACAATTAATGAACCTATACACATTACAGCAAAATCATCTGAAGTAAAAAAAATAGTTGGCAACACCAACCAACACTTGAGGAAAGAAGGTTAGGTGTGTTGAATTTTAACATGTTCAAGACTTCTATTCTCAGAAGAGATAAGTTGCAGACAAAACTGCACAGAACACGGACATGGATGTCTATGGATGGCCGGGAGGAATAGAGGTAAGCCAAATAAGAGTTTGGTTTATAGTTTTTAAAAGTGTTGGCACTTTCAATCTTGACCACTATCTTGATATATATGATGAACATGATACAAATACCAGAACTTCTAGTCAATGTTGGTGACTATGATATATAAGAGACACTGAGGCAACTAAAAAAAAACTAAAATTGTATAAATTACACTTACTTCTAAATCCATTTGTTGTTTGCCTGGTCGGCTGCTCATCCTGGCAAGTGGTGGGTGATGTAGACTGGTCTTTTCTGAGGTTGAAACGGTTGGTTATTGGAGGTTCATGTGGGATCCCGAGGATGGAATAAAGTTCAACCAGGGTGTCCTTAAGTTGTCTTGAACTGTTAAGAGGCTTCTGGACTTCCATGTTTAAAGGAATTTGAGGAAATGTATCCGAGACAATTACATTCTTGTCATTCAGTGGAAGGTATAGATCTGGGTAGTCTTCCTGTAAAGATAGAGCATCGCTGATGACTTGATCCATCTCTGGGTCCTCCTCCATGTTTGCTCCTCTCTGGCCTTCTGATCAGATTTGAGGTTCTCCTGGGCTCTCCATTCTTTATATAATCACATGACATTTGGAGAAGGCAAAATTTTATCTTGCTATACAAAGAAAAAATAACTTTGATGTGACTTAAAAGAGGTGATGACACCTTAAGGCCTTGATCCTACCTGGACATGTCTACAAGGATGGGCTGTACAATAAATATGATTAAAAAGGTGTTAAAGGTATCACTAAAAATGTACTTCAAATAAAACAACTCAACACTTCAAAGCCACCTGAAAGAAGACAAAAGAGTTAATATGCTAAAATGTCCCTTTGATACTCACTGGAAGTTTCAGTGAAAAATATAAAAATAAGTTAAAATAAAAATAACAAAATTAAAAGGAAAATTGAAAAATCTAAATATAACAAAATAGAAATAAATTCTAAAGAACCAAAAACTTACAAAATTACAGTGTAAAAATCTAAAATAAGAAATAACAATGTTAAAAAAGTAAAATTAAAAGAAATAAAATGAAAAGAAAAATTAAAAAAATCTAAATACAGCTAAGCAAAAATAAAGTTCTAACAACAAGAACAATAACAATGAAAATGTACAAATGTTAATTAGAAAAATAAGAAAAAAGGGTAAAAGTAAAATGAAAATTCAAAAATCTTTATATAACAAAGCAAAAAATAAAAAATAAGCAACAAGAAAAAACAAAATGTTAAAATAAAAAAATAGAAATAAAATGTAAATGAAAATAAAATGACCAGATAAGTTCAAAAATGTAAATTTAACAAAACAAAAAAAAGTAAAAAACAACCAAAAGGATATGAAAATGTAAAAATCTTAAATAATAAAATAACAAAATAAGAACATAAAAATAAAGTGATAAGAAAAAATAAAATTAAAAAATCTAAATATAACCAAACAAAAATCAACAGTCAAAAATGTGAAATAAAAAAATAGAAATAGAAAATTAATGAAAACAACAAAATTACCCAGAGAATTAAAAAATCTAAATATACTGGAATAAAAACAACCATAAAGATATCATAATGAAAATATAAAAATCTTCAATAAAAAATTACAAAATAAAAACATAGAAAAGTAATACAAGTAATTAAAAGGAAAATTCAAGAACTGTAAATATAACAAAAGTAAAAAAAATCAAAACAACCGAAATTTTACAAAAGAAGAAAATGACAAAATCTGAAATAAAAGAATAATAAAATGCAAATTAAAAATATAGAAAAAGTAAAACATTATGTAATAAAATAAAAAAATCAGAAAAGATAAAAGTTAAATATGAAATATTTATTTTTCTTTCTCTTCTAAGTGTGAAAGAGAACATCACTTTGTGTTAATCACAAGCAATTTGTTATATATAATAAATTATAAAATGAGTAAATTCTAAAATGTTATTATAATTTTGTCTTTTAATTTTTTTTTTACAGTTTTATTCTATGTAGTATGTGCAAGATTTTCTCTATTAATGGCACCATTTTCTGAGACCCGAAGCATCTTATGAACGCTGGCCACAGGCCGACGTTCATCAGAGATTTACAATGACAGGCACTGATCAGATCAAAACAGCTGTCATGTGTCGGTAAAGATCAGTCATGAAGGGGTTAGACATATTTTCTAATTTTTTTTCCACAATTTAGAAAAAGAAAATTGTGAACATTTATTAATTTTTTAACAAAATGTAATTTTTTTGTATTTTAATTTAGCATTGTTGTTTTTTTTACAATATTACATTTTTTTAGAATTACAAAAAGTTGAAATTTTTATACATATTTTGGGGATTTCTAAAAAGCAAAAAAATAAATTTGTAAGCATTAATAATTTCATATATTTTAAATATATTTTAGACTTACAATTATCTTTTAAAATAGCAAAAAGTTGAAGTCTTTATGCATATTTTGTCCGTTTTTACAAAATGCCAAAAAATACATTTGAAAACATCAATAATTTAATTTACAATTTTTTCTTACATGATGCAAATTTTTTTGCATTCTAATTTTATAATATTGTAATTTTACAATATTACCTTTCTGTAAAGAAAAGCAAAAATGTTTTTTTATTTGTACATCATCCAGCTCACATGAATCATTTTTTAAAAAGTAAAAAAGTAAGCAATTACATCTGTAAAAATCATTTTAATTAATGTTTCTTGAATATAATTTGACCCATTTTGTATTTTAATTTTTTATTATTACATTTTTTGAGAAAATGTTACATCTTTTTTAATTTTACCCAAAATGTAAAAAAAATGAAAGTTGTAAAAATAAGTCATTTTGTCTTTTGATTCTTGAATATAATTTTGGAATTTTTTTTGGTGTTTCATATATACAATATTCCTTTTCATCTGGAATCTCAAGAAAAATTATATAAAAAAGACAATGAAGTTAATAAAAAAGGCCACAATAGAAAAGAAAGTTGATAATAGATATAGAAAGCAAACTACAGCAATGAACAGATTAAATACACAATCCTCAGATCAGAAGCCATATTTTATCCATCAGACCCTATATACCGTAACAAGGAAGGCTAAAGTAGCCAAGGACACTCTTAGAATACATATCCACACAAAAAGGAAACGAGAGGAAAAAGTCCCAAAGTTAAATATAATATTTATTAAAAAAAAAACAGATACAGCACAATTAAAAATAATAATAGATAATTGAAGACAAAGCAAAAATTGATATCACAGGTGTAAGGTGCAGAGTCCCCAGAACACTGAGTGGTGAGGGGGAACAGAAAATAACAGCGCATTAAATAAAGTGCAAGTGCGACCCAGTAATGGATGTTCCCAAAATAGTATAAGTCAATAAAGGAGACAAAAAGCACACATGTGATGTAAGGTAAGCCCAATAGTAAAAAGTTACAACAAATTTGTCAATTAACTAACATGGAGCAGATAGAGACACAATGGGTGCTAGAAGTCAACACTAAAAAGTCATATAAAGATCACAGCAAAAAGAGGTGTATGTCACTTAAAGTGCTGAGTGCATCAAAAACCGCTCTTACCCATGTTATCCACCTGGGGACCCAGTATTGCTGCCCCAACGTGCGTTTCGCGTGGGCTTCTTCGGGGGCAATGAACAGATTACCTGAATTTGGTAGAGACCGGATCGTTCTGGTGACTCAGAGCCAAGAAAACGGGTATGAAAGAATGTAATATATTTGGAAGTTAATAATAAAAAATTACAATAATAACTGATGTTAGGTGTAATAATAATACAAATTATATCTTGAACTATAATAAAACATATAGAGAACATAGAATTTTTTTATTTTATTTTTTCTTGCTCAGTAACGACATTTATTAACCCCCTCCCGACATGCGCCGTACATACAGTACAGACCAAAAGTTTGGACACACCTTCTCATTCAAAGATTTTTCTGTATTTTCATGACTATGAAAATTGTACATTCACACTGAAGGCATCAAAACTGTGAATTAACACATGTGGAATTATACATTACACTTTACAAAAAAGTGTGAAACAACTGAAAATATGTCTTATATTCTAGGTTCTTCAAAGTAGCCACCTTTTGCTTTGATTACTGCTTTGCACGCAGAAAAGGTGAACGGATGGACTCTACATGCCTGGTTCCCACCGTGAAGCATGGAGGAGGTGGTGTGATGTGTGGGGGTGCTTTGCTGGTGACACTGTTGGGTATTTATTCAAAGTTGAAGGCACACTGAACCAGCATGGCTACCACAGCATCTTGCAGCGGCATGCTATTCCATCTGGTTTGCGTTTAGTTGGACCATCATTTATTTTTCAACAGGACAATGACACCAAACACACCTCCAGGCTGTGTAAGGGCTATTTGACCAAGAAGGAGAGTGATGGGGTGCTACGCCAGATGACCTGGCCTCCACAGTCACCAGACCTGAACCCAATCGTGATGGTTTGGGGTGAGCTGGACCGCTCACCGCTTCGATTTTGAATAAATCCCCAATAGTGTCACCAGCAAAGCACCCCCACACCATCACACCACCTCCTCCATGCTTCACGGTGGGAACCAGGCATGTAGAGTCCATCCGTTCACCTTTTCTGCGTGCAAAGCAGTAATCAAAGCAAAAGTTGGCTACTTTGAAGAACCTAGAATATAAGTCATATTTTCAGTTGTTTCACACTTTTTTGTAAAGTGTAATGTATAATTCCACATGTGATAATTCATAGTTTTGATGCCTTCAGTGTAACTCTACAATTTTCATAGTCATGAAAATACAGAAAAATCTTTGAATGAGAAGGTGTGTCCAAACTTTTTGTCTGTACTGTATACCGCTTTGCAGGAGCTGTGTTCCTGCATTCAGCAGTATAGGTACGGCGCAGTGATCACTCGGGCTCACGCTGAGCGCCACAGCGATCAGGTGCGGGTGTCAGCTCTGTGTGAGAGCTGACACACTGCAGCAACGCCCACGATAGGTGCACCGATCACGGGTGTTTAACCCCTCTGATACCACTGTCAATAGTGACAGCGACATTGAGGAGATCGCACTCAGGGAGGGAGCGCCCTGAGTACTCCCATCAGAACAACGCGATGCGTTCGCGTTGTTCTGATGGTTTCCATGGAGACCCCAGGCCCCAAGATAGCCTCAGGCTCCCTCAGGGATGGTGGCTGTGAGCGCCTGCGACATCCTGGGACAGTGGGGAAAAAAAATGATTAAAAAGTGTAACAATATTTTTTTAAAAATCCCCAAGTATAGAAAAAAATATTTTTTTTCAATAAATACATTTATTTATGTAAATAAAAAAATAAACAATTAAAGTATATTTGGTATTGCTGTGTCCATAATGACCCACTCTATAAAACTGTCCCACTATTTAACCCCTTCAGTGTACACCGTAAAAAAATAAATAAAAAAGAGGTAAAAAACCAATGCTTTATCATCATACAGCTGAACAAAATGTGCAATAAAACGCGATAAAAAAGACGGATGTAAATAAAAATGGTACCAATGAAAATGTCGTCATGTCCCGAAAAAAACAAGCTGCCATACGGCTCCATCAGCAGAAGGATAAAAAAGTTATAGCTCTCAAAATAAAGCGATGCAAAAATAATTATTTTTTCTACAAAAGTTTTTTTTTGTGTAAAAGTGCCAAAACATAAAAAAATATAAATGTGGTATTGCTTTAATCATACTGACCCGAAGAATGAAGCTGCCTCACCACTTTTACCACACGCGGAACCATATAAAAAAAAAGAAGCAATTCCTCAATTGCTGTTTTCTGTTCATTCTGTCTCCCAAAAATCAGAATGGAAAGCGATCAAAAAATGCCATGTGTCCGAAAACATTACCAATAGAAACGTCAACTCATCCTGCAAAAAACAAGCCCTCACATGACCCTGTGGGTCGAAATATGGAAAAAATATAGCTCTCAAAATATGGGGATGCAAAAACTAGTTTTTGCAATAAAAAGCGTTCAATGTGTGACAGCAGGCAAACATAAAAACCGGATATAAATCTGGTATCACTGTAAACGCACCGATCCGAAGAATAAAGTCGCCTTATCACTTATACCGCATGATGAACAGAGTAAAAAATAAATAAAACCAATTCTTCACAAGCTGTTTATTTTTTATTCTGCCTCCCAAAGATCGCAATAAGGCTTAGCGCACATTTATCCTGCACTCTGTGCAGAGCGCTTACACCGGGGTTTCTGAGTAAGTCTCTGAAATACATGATTCAGTTGTAATCTCTTGCAGAAGATTCCCTATAATGAGGCAGATGGACACACTGTGGACGTCATAGGACCTGTGATCCGGTGGTGTCCGTCTTTTTAGGACTGCATAAAAGTGCCTTCGGCCACAGTTTTGTGCACTTTTGAAAAGGACACCGCGGAACAGAGGCCAGACAGAGTCCAGAGTAACTCTGCTGCCTCATTATAGTGAATGGATCCCTTGGGGGTTTCATCTGAATCACGTCACTCAGAGATTTAGATGGAAACCACAAAGTAAGTGCTCAGCGTAGCGCGTCGCATAAATGTGATCCCAAATGTTATCTAAAATGTTCCCAATAAAAGCTTCCACTCAACCCACAAAAAAAGCAAGTCTACATTCAGATCTGTCATGAAATATAGGGGGCTTCCACTTTACTGATAGTAAAAAGGCTCTGGAAAAGCAAAATGGCTCTTCACCCTCCAAAAGAAATTCGGCAAATTCTGCGCTCCCAAACCCAAATGCCCCCCCTACTTTTTGAGCCCCAGTGTATCTAAATCACATATTGCATCCATGTTTGGCATTTCTGAAGCAATGAGAGCCCGCATAATTTACAGGTGCGTGTCTCCAGAAGCACGGGCTGGGCACAACGTATCGGTCACTACATCAGTTTGCAATTTTCATTCAGCAACTTTCATTGCTGCTTGTGTCTGGAAAACACCCACTGAGTCAAAATCGTCACTACAGCTGTAGATAATTTTCCAAAGGGTTATAATTTCCAAAATGGGGTCACTTGAGGGGGGATTGTGCTTTTCTAGCATTTAGAGGCTCTGTATATGGAGTCCTCAAACTATTCTAGGAAAATCTGCCCTTCAGGAGGAAAATAGCGCTCCTTCCCTCCCAAGTCTCTCTGTATGGCTAAGCAGTACAGTACAGCCTCATATTCAGCAGAAATTGTGGGACAAGTTTTGGTGCCATTTTTTACCGTTTTGCCAGTATGAAAATGTAAAATTTGGGGCTAACACACAATTTTGGTGGTAAAAATGTAAAATTATTTTTTCTTCACTGCCCAATGGTATAAAGTCTGTGACACACCTGTGGTGTCAAGATCATCACTGCACCCCTAGATTAATTCTTTGGGAGGTTTAATTGGTAAAATGAGGTCAATAATGGCGGGTTCTGCTGTCCTGGCCCCTCAGGGGCTCAGCCAATGTAACATGGCATCCTCAAACCAGTGCAGCAAAATCTGCACTGTAGTACGGTGATACTTCCCTTCTGAACTTTGCACTGTGCCTCAAAATTAATTTTCGACCACATATGAGGTATCAGTGAACTCATTAGAAATTACAGGAGAACAGTAAGTTCACTGGGCCCCCCACTGCACTTTCAGGTCTGAGCTGAGCACTGCCAGCTTCTGTTAACCTCTTTAATGCCACTAGCAATCTCTGACAATGGCATCTGAAGCGTTTGGTCCAGGGAGTGCGCCTTGCCATGTGTCCATCAGCACCTCCCCGACATGTCTCCCCGACTCTGTGTCTACAATGATGGTGTTCAGAGACAGTGATAAAATATCAGAGACATTAATGTTTGAAATTGTAATGGGGACTATTTCTGGGGCATTCTGGGACCTGACAGATTTATTTTAAGACCATCTCTCATCTCATCTTATTGTTAACTACTTCCAAGGCTATGTTATATGCTTTTGTAGATGTCCTACATTTTTACAGATATCAACAATGGAGCTAAATTTTGTTTCTAGACTTCAAAAATAAGGTCCATCCTATTCCTGGAGTCTGAATTAGGACAAGGGGTTTATTGAATTTATTGTATAGAGGACATGTCTTTGAACCTTACTATTGTGAAGTCTTGTTCATTTACATATGAAAGAGCATTAATCCCCCATTGTGAGCAGAGATGCAACATGAGACAAGATACAAGGATCAAAGACATAAGTTACACCCCACAAAACAAAAGGGGTGGCCTGTGTTTTCCAATATACATATACCTGTGGATATATAAATGTTAGACTCATGTCATCTCCAAAATAAGTAATAACGTTCCGTCAACAATGATACTGAGCTAGCATTGACTTTAATCTTGAAAAAGACTGCGATTGTTATCGCCCCTGAGGATTGAGGAATGGTACATGGGGTCCAATTTCTCCAGTTACCCTTCTGAAAATGTTACATGGGGTCCAATTTCTCCTGTTACCCTTGTAAAAATACAAAATTTTGCGCTAAAAAACAAATTTTTGGTTAAACATGAGATTTTTTTATTTTCACAGCTCAACCTTATAAACTTCTGTGAAGCACCTGGGGGTTCAAGGGGCTCAATACACATATAGATAAGTTCCCTAAGGGGTCTAGTTTCCAAAATGGTGTCACTTTTGGAGGGTGGAGGGTTTACGCTGTTTAGGCACATCAGGGGCTCTCCAAATGTGACATGGCGTCTGCTAATTATTCCAGCAAATTTTACATTCAAAAATCAAATGGCGCTCCTTACTTTCGTGCACCCAAACATTGGTTTTCCCCCACATATATGTTATCGGCATGCTCAGGAGAAATTGTTCAACAAACTGTATGGTGCAATTTCTCTATTTAAAGTTACGAAAATAAAAAATTGGGTCTAAAGGAACATTTTTGTGATAAAAGGTTATGTTTATTTTTGCCTTTCACATTCCATAGATTTTTGTGAAGCACCTGAAGGGTTATTAAACTTCTTGAATGTGGTTTTGAGCACCTTCAGGGGTGCAGTTTTTAGAATGGTGTCATTTTTGGTTTTTTTCTGTCATATAGGCCCCTCAAAGTGACTTCAAATGTGATGTGGTCCCTAAAAAAAAATGGTTTTGTAAATTTTTTGTAAAAATGAAAAATCGCTGGTCAACTATTAACCCTTATAACTTCCTAATGAAAAAAAAGGGTTTAAATATTGTGATGATGTAAAGTAGACATGTGGGAAATGTTATTTATTCTGGTAACTATTTTGTGTGATATGACTGATATAAGGGCATAAAAATTAAAATTTTGCCAAATTTCCGATTTTTTCACAAATAAGCACAAGTCATATCAAATAAATTTTACCACTATAATGAAGTACAATATGTCACAAAAAACAGTTTCAGAGTCAGTGGGATCCATTGAAGCGTTCCAGAGTTATTACCTCATAAAGTGACAGTGGTCAGAATTGAAAAAATTTGCCTGGTCCGGAAAGGGGAAAACAGGTTTCGGAGTGAAGGGGTTAATGGTGATCATTTATCAATTATTCTCTAGGTTGGTGCCAGAATAGAAGAGCGAGACATGTAGCAAAAGCCAAGCAATTCTGAAAACACTTCTCAACTTACAAAAAATAAATCTGTAGAGGTTGCAATAAAATTCCCTCCAAATCCCCAACGCTACACACTCCGGACACCACGAGGATCCTGCAAGAAATGGCACCAATGTTATATTAAATCCTTCGCATTGGGCAGACACTTCCTATAGACAGAATTGGGGACAATTCATTCATGTAGTTAAAGAGGCCATATTGTCACATGCCTTATTATGCAATTTTCTGGGTTCTGTGTTCCAGATCCTCATTCTCTAGAGATGAGCAAATTTGTTCGGATTCGGTTCTGAATACGATCGGAATCGAATATTGTTTTTGCAATATTCATGGAATACAGCCCAACGTCATTAGAGACAATGGGAGTAGAAATTACCGAATATGTTCGGAACTTATCATTAAACATAGATTCGGCACGAATAGTGTTAGAATATGTCAAAATCAGATACGGGGACAAAACGAACAAATTTGCTCATCTCTACTTATCTCTTGGTTGGAATGGAGAGTAGTTAAATGAAGCCTCTCTCTGGAGGACCTGTCTTATCCGGTATTGCTAGACAACCCATTGCTATGAATGTTCAATGTGATCTATTTTCCTGTGACGCCACCACAGGGAAAAAGCTGCTATACAGCTGGTTAAATCCTAACCAGTATAATAGTAGTTATATTCTTGTACATAGGATCAGTATTATAGAAGTTATATTCTTGTACATAGGGGGCAGTATTACAGTAGTTATATTCTTGTACATAGGAGCAGTATTATAGTAGTTATATTCTTGTACATAGGGGCAGTATTATAGTAGTTATATTCTTGTACATAGGGGGCAGTATTACAGTAGTTATATTCTTGTACATAGGAGCAGTATTATAGTAGTTATATTCTTGTACATAGGGGCAGTATTATAGTAGTTATATTCTTGTACATAGGGGGCAGTATTACAGTAGTTATATTCTTGTACATAGGAGCAGTATTATAGTAGTTATATTCTTGTACATAGGGAGCAGTATTATAGTAGCTATATTCTTGTACATGGGGCAGTATTATAGTAGTTATATTCTTGTACATAGGAGCAGTATTATAGTAGTTATATTCTTGTACATGGGGGCAGTATTCTAGTAGTTATATTTTTGTACATAGGATCAGTATTATAGAAGTTATATTTTTGTACATAGGGGCAGTATTATAGTAGTTATATTCTTGTACATAGGATCAGTATTATAGTAGTTATATTCTTGTACATAGGGGCAGCATTATAGTAGTTATATTCTTGTATATAGGAGCAGTATTATAGCAGTTATATTCTTGTACATAGGTGCAGTATAATAATAGTTATATTTTTGTATATAGGAGCAGTATTATAGTAGTTATATTCTTGTACATAGGGACAGTATTGTAGTAGTTATAATCTTGTACATAGGGGCAGTATTATAGTAGTTATATTCTTGTACATAGGAGCCGTTTTATAGTAGTTATATTCTTGTACATAGGCGCAGTACTGTATAGCAGTTATATTCTTGTACATAGGAGCCGTTTTATAGTAGTTATATTCTTGTAAATAGGGAGCAGTGTTATAGTAGTTATATTATTGTATAAAGGGGGCAGAATTATAGTAGTTATATTCTTGTACATAGGGGCAGTATTATAGTAGTTATATTCTTGTACATAGGGACAGTATTATAGTAGTTATATACTTGTACATAGGGGCAGTATTATAGTAGTTATATTATTGTACATAGTGGCAGTATTATAGTAGTTATATTCTTGTACATAGGGACAGTATTATAGTAGATATATTCTTGTATAAAGGAGCAGTATTATATCAGTTATATTCTTGTACATAAGGGCAGTATTATAGTAGTTATATTTTTGTATATAGGAGCAGTATTTTAGTAGTTATATTCTTGTACATAGGGACAGTATTGTAGTAGTTATATTCTCGTACATAGGGGCAGTATTATAGTAGTTATATTCTTGTACATAGGGGCAGTATTATAGTAGTTATATTCTTGTACATAAGGGCAGTATTATAGTAGTTATATTTTTGTACATAGGGACAGTATTGTAGTAGTTATATTCTCGTACATAGGGGGCAGTATTATAGTAGTTATATTCTTGTACATAAGGGCAGTATTATAGTAGTT
>JARQOD010005380.1:0-48336 GCA_033576555.1 Oophaga sylvatica
TATTTTCTCATGTCATCTCCAATACTTTGCTGCTCCCCCTCAATGACTTGTTACAGGGAAGAGCCAGTTCCCCCAAGGAAAATTTTGAATATAGCCAGTTACAACACTTCTATTCAACTGTGAAGAAGCACACACATCTTCATAGAGATCTCACAAACTTTGAAAAATTAAGCCTATCATTGTTACCCCCTACACACTCCATCTCCCTACTGTATAATCTCCTCATTGCCCAGGTAACTGACAAAAGGCCAGGATTCTGCGGTGCATGGGAGAAGGAACTGGGGAAGTCCTTCTCTGACTCACAATTGGATAAATGTTTCTTCCTAACACATAAAACCTCAATAGGGTCCAAAGCTCAGGAAACCTCCTTCAAAATTATCTCTAAATGGTACAGGGTACCAGCAGTCCTTCATAGATGGTATCCAGTGGTCTCAGATAGATGTTGGAGATGTGGGGAGGGGGAAGGGACAATGTCACACATATGGTGGGCATGCCCTATAATAAATGCATTTTGGGCAAAGGTGGTTCCCATGTTTGAGAAAATAACTGGTTTGACTATCCCTAATACGCCAGAAGCCCTCCTTTTATCAATGTTACCAATAAGTAAACGTAGTTATAAAAGGTCATCAATAGGCTACCTAATACAGGTGGCTAAGAATGTCATTCCACGACACTGGAAAAGCAGAGACCCACTGTTAAGGGTCTGCGGAACGCACCAAATATATGATGTAGAGAGGTGCGTTCGCAGCCCGGGGTCCACCGTGAAAGCGGTGCCTGCTGCTAGTAAAATGGCGTAAGAAGCAAACTCTGTTATCCCGCAGAGTCGCCAACATAAATGCCGTAACGCGCTGTGGCAATAAGTGCGAACTCTGTTACTCCACAGAGCCGCTAGAAGGAGAGCCGCAGCGCTATATGGCGATGTGTGCGAACTCACTAAACACAACTGAGTCGCAAAGAAAACACGCTAGGGTGCTGTCTAGCGTTGAAAGCGAACCCTGTTACGTCACAGGGCCGCTAAGGAAAGGTGCTGTGTCCTGTCAGGCTCTCAGGTACACAGTTAAGTGCTAAGCGTACATAAAGCGTGATCATGTGCTAATGTCCTCGCGGGAGTCACCCGCAATCTATGGCGTCTGAACGCCAGACTCTGAATACGGCAATCAAAACTCCTCACCGGTTATGCCGGTAATCTAGGGCATCTAGGACGCCGACCCTGACCAGCTAGCACACCAAACTCCTCACCGATTAAGTCGGTATTCTAGTGGCTTATTTCAGCCGGGTCCCTAACCACACACACGCATGACCACACTGGCGCATAGCATACAATGGTTGATATTAGCGCATGGCGGCCCAGCCATGCTACCCTTTTATAGCAACAGCTACAGGACCTGCCAGAAACAAGGACCAATGAAACTTGCTCCAGAACACCAGTAGTAACAGGGCCTTCCTGGCGGACCAATAAGAGCTGACGCAGCACCTGAGCATGTGACCCCTGATCTCCAATGAGAGATCTCACTCTGGGCATGCTCAGAAGGGAAAACGCAGGACTTTGTCCCAAAGACGTCTGCTCCAGCACTGGCTATAATAGCAGATCCAGGAAAGGAAGCAGCAAGTCACTGCACAGTACTGGAGTGGGCAAGACGCTTGGACCGACGTCTCTGCAGAGCAGGCTCCACTGCGGCCGGAGATGAATGGGAGACCGCAGCGGGGCTGGTTCGAGACTCCCCTTGTGCAGCAGCGGGAACTCGAACCCTAACATTACCCCCCCTCCTAGGGCCCCCCCTTCTCTGGGCCTCGCTGCGTTCAAAGGCAGCGATGAGCTGCGGAGCGTGAACATGCTCGGCAGGCTCCCAAGACCTATCCTCAGGCCCATAGCCCCTCCAGTCCACCAAATAAAACTTTTTGCCCCGTACCACCTTACACCCTACGATGGCGTTCACCTCATGGTCATCCGTAGATGAACCCGATGTCCCAGCAGATGACTCAGAAAACCGGGACATGAGCACGGGTTTCAGGAGGGATACGTGAAAGGTGTCGGAGATACCCAGGCGTGGCGGAAGAGCCAAACGGTACACCACAGGGTTAACCTGCTCGAGGACCTTGAAAGGACCCAGGTAGCGGGGTGCCAACTTAGTGGACTCAACTCGCAGCCTGATGTTACGGGCGGAGAGCCACACCATGTCCCCAGGAGCAAATGTTGGAGCGGGGCGCCGATGTGCGTCGGCGGAGGACCTCATCCTCTCCTTGGATGCCTGAATGGCATCCTGGGTACGGTCCCAAATGTCCCGTGCCTCCACAGCCCAGTCTGCCACCCTGGAGTCGGCGGAAGACACAGGCATGGGCACCGGAACCCGCGGATGCTGACCGTAGTTTAGGAGGAATGGAGTCTGTCCGGTGGAATCAGCCACAGCATTGTTTAGTGCAAACTCAGCCCATGGTAGCAAGGATGCCCAGTCATCCTGCCTGGCCGAGACAAAATGTCGTAGATAGGTGACCAAGGTCTGGTTGGCCCTCTCTACCAACCCATTCGTCTCAGGATGGTACGCTGAAGAGAGATTTAACTCAATACTGAGTAGACGACAAAGCTCTCTCCAGAACCGAGACGCAAACTGGGGACCTTGGTCACTGACAATTTTGTCCGGCATGCCATGTAGACGGAAGATGTGCCTAACGAACAACGCTGCCAGAGCCCGTGCAGAAGGTAACCGTGGTAGCGGCACCAAATGCACCATTTTGGAAAAATGGTCGGTGATTACCCAAATGATGGTGCAACCCCGAGACTTGGGCAAGCCACCACAAAGTCCATTCCAACCATCTCCCAGGGCCTGTCTGCCACAGGCAAAGGGTAAAGTAACCCAGCTGGCCGTTGTCGTGGAGACTTATTCTTGGCGCAGGAGACACACGCCCGAACATAGTCCCCAACGTCACGGACCATATGCGGCCACCAGTATGTCCTCGCCAGCAATTCAGATGTCCTCTTTGCCCCAAAGTGTCCACCCACCCTGGACGAATGTGCCCAAGAGAGTACCTCCGGTCGCAAGTTGGTAGGTACAAAAGTCTTGCCCGGGGACACAGACTCTAGCGAAACCGGGGCCACTGTTCTCAGGCTCTCTGTGGGGACAATAAGCCGAGGCTCCTCCACCTCCTCCTCAGAGGACACCACAGAGCGAGAGAGAGCGTCGGCACGAATATTCTTCTCTCCCGAGAGGAAATGCAGTGTGAAATGAAACCGGGAGAAGAACAAGGACCATCTGGCCTGGCGAGAATTTAGCCGCTGGGCTGTCTGAAGATATACCAAATTTTTGTGGTCAGTGAAGACTTGGAAGGGAAAGCGAGCCCCCTCCAACAGATGTCTCCACTCAGAGAAAGCCAATTTCATTGCTAACAACTCCCTGTCCCCAATGGAATAATTCTTCTCCGCTGGTGTGAAGGTCTTGGAGAAGAAGAAGCAAGGATGCTTTCGACCTTGAGCATCCTTTTGAAAGAGGACTGCTCCAGCACCAACGGATGAGGCATCCACCTCCAATATGAATGGCTTATCAACATCAGGGCAGCGTAGAATGGGAGCGCTAGCAAACTGAGACTTAATTGAGATGAAGGCCTTGGAGACTTCCTCAGACCACAATTTGGGATTTGCTCCCTTCTTGGTGAGGGCTACCAAGGGAGCTACCAAAGTTGAGAAATGGGGAATGAACTGGCGATAATAATTAATGAACCCCATAAAGCGCTGCACCGCTTTAAGGGAATGAGGTTCTTGCCAGTCCATCACAGCTTTTAATTTGGCAGGATCCATAGCCAATCCCTGGGCGGAGATGATATAGCCCAAGAATGGTAAAGACTCCTGCTCAAACACGCATTTCTCCAACTTTGCATAAAGGGAATTTGCCCGCAAGAGGTCGAAGACCCTGCAGACATCTCTCCGGTGGGAGTCAATATCTGGAGAGATGAGAATATCATCCAGATAGACCACGACCGAGGTGGAAAGCATATCCCGGAAGATGTCATTAACAAAGTCTTGGAAAAAGGCTGGGGCGTTACAGAGCCCAAAGGGCATCACCAGATACTCATAGTGCCCATCCCTGGTATTAAAAGCCGTCTTCCTCTCGTCCCCCTCGCGGATGCGAATCAGGTTGTAAGCACCCCGCAGGTCTAATTTGGTAAATACCCTTGCTCCCCGAAGCCTATCAAAGAGCTCAGAAATTAAAGGCAGCGGGTATTTATTCTTAACGGTAATGGCGTTAAGACCCCTGTAATCTATGCAGGGACGTAATTCTCCGTTCTTCTTTTGCACAAAGAAGAACCCTGCTCCAGCAGGTGACACTGACTTCCTGATGAACCCTCTTGCCAGATTTTCCTGAATGTATTGGGACATAGCCTCAGTCTCTGGGAGAGAGAGAGGATAGACCCTTCCCCGGGGAGGTTCTGCTCCAGGCAAGAGGTCAATAGGACAGTCATAGGGGCGGTGAGGCGGAAGAGTCTCCGCAGCCTTTTTGGAGAACACGTCTACATAGGACCAATAGCACTTGGGCAGGGAAGTGAGATCTGCGGGTATCCCTGTAGTAGCAACCTGAACACACTGCCTCACACATTTACCTCTACAAGACTCACTCCAACCCCGTATCTTCCCAGAGGACCACTCAATATGTGGGGAGTGAAGAAGAAGCCAGGGTACTCCCAGCTGAGCCTCATCTATACCCTCAGGAAGGACAAGGAAAGAAATAATCTCCTGATGGGAAGGAGACATAGCTAATGTGAGAGGGATTGTCTGATGTGTGATCTGTGAGGGCAGTATGGAGCCATTCACCACTCGAACAGTCACCGGTTTGGTGAGCATCACCTGAGGTATTGTGTGATGGAGAGCAAAAGCAGAGGACATAAAGTTCCCCTCTGCTCCAGAATCCACACAAAGCTCAACTGTTAGAGTGGATTGACCAAAAGAGATTGTCCCTTTAAAGGACAGCTTGGAGGCGAATGCTGTTGACTCTAGTGAACCTCCTCCCATGGTCACTAGACGCGAACGTGTACGTGATCGCTGGGGACATCTATTGGAATAATGTCCTGGCTGCTGGCACACTCTACAGACCACGGATACTCGAGTGGTCCGAGATTTAGATTCCACTCGAGAAGTCTCCACGGTCTCTGGGGAGTCGGACGCCCGAACGGGAAATTCAAGAGGTTTGGCAAAGGTGGGTGCCAGCCGAAACCTCTGCCTACACTGAGTCCGCTCTAACCTCCGCTTGTGAAAACAGAGGTCGATGCGGGTAGATATAGAAATGAGTTTCTCTAGTGTGGCAGGAATCTCCCTGGTAGCCAAAGCGTCCTTTACATGATCTGCCAGTCCTCTCCAGAACACTGGAATAAGAACTTTATTTGGCCACTCTAATTCAGAGGCCAAATCCGAAATTGGACTGAGAACTGGCTGACCATGGACAAGCCCTGTGACATTGCCAGCAGTTGGAGCGCAGTATCGTGCGTGACCTGAGGTCCTAAAAAGACCTTTTTCAGAGCCTCTAAAAACCGAGAAGCACTCCGCACCACACGATCGTCTCGCTCCCACAGCGGCGTTGCCCATTCCAACGCTCTGCCCGAGAGTGGAGATAATACAAAACCCACTTGTGCCCGATCCGTGGGGAAACGTGCAGCCAGAAGCTCGAGCTGTATTGAGCACTGACTCACGAATCCCCGACATTGCTTGCTGTCACCGGCAAACTTGTCAGGAAGCGGGAGGTGGGATAACGTAGGGGCAGAGGTGGCAGAGGACAAACTGGCTGCAGCCACGCTAGCAGCCTGAACAGCGACTGCGGTAACATCCACAGCTGAGGTTGTGCGTTCAAGAGCCGCCAACCTACCCTCCAGCTGCTGGATGTACTGCCTTAGACGCTGGTCATCCGCCATTTTACTAGCCAGACCCTGGCGCTAATATTATGTTAAGGGTCTGCGGAACGCACCAAATATATGATGTAGAGAGGTGCGTTCGCAGCCCGGGATCCACCGTGCAAGCGGTGCCTGCTGCTAGTAAAAATGGCGTAAGAAGCAAACTCTGTTATCCCGCAGAGTCGCCAACATAAACGCCGTAACGCGCTGTGGCAATAAGTCCGAACTCTGTTACTCCACAGAGCCGCTAGAAGGAGAGCCGCAGCGCTATATGGCGATGTGTGCGAACTCACTAAACACAACTGAGTCGCAAAGAAAACACGCTAGGGCGCTGTCTAGCGTTGAAAGCGAACCCTGTTACGTCACAGGGCCGCTAAGGAAAGGTGCTGTGTCCTGTCAGGCTCTCAGGTACACAGTTAAGTGCTAAGCGTACATAAAGCGTGATCATGTGCTAATGTCCTCGCGGGAGTCACCCGCAATGTATGGCGTCTGAACGCCAGACCCTGAATACGGCAATCAAAACTCCTCACCGGTTATGCCGGTAATCTAGGGCATCTAGGACGCCGACCCTGACCAGCTAGCACACCAAACTCCTCACCGATTAAGTCGGTATTCTAGTGGCTTATTTCAGCCGGGTCCCTAACCACACACACGCATGACCACACTGGCGCATAGCATACAATGGTTGATATTAGCGCATGGCGGCCCAGCCATGCTACCCTTTTATAGCAACAGCTACAGGACCTGCCAGAAACAAGGACCAATGAAACTTGCTCCAGAACACCAGTAGTAACAGGGCCTTCCTGGCGGACCAATAAGAGCTGACGCAGCACCTGAGCATGTGACCCCTGATCTCCAATGAGAGATCTCACTCTGGGCATGCTCAGAAGGGAAAACGCAGGACTTTGTCCCAAAGACGTCTGCTCCAGCACTGGCTATAATAGCAGATCCAGGAAAGGAAGCAGCAAGTCACTGCACAGTACTGGAGTGGGCAAGACGCTTGGACCGACGTCTCTGCAGAGCAGGCTCCACTGCGGCCGGAGATGAATGGGAGACTTCAGCGGGGCTGGTTCGAGACTCCCCTTGTGCAGCAGCGGGAACTCGAACCCTAACACCCACCCACTGTGGAGGAATGGTTTGCGCAGATCTCCCTCCTTTATAGGATGGAGCATCTGATTGCCATCTCACCGGCTGATGTTGATAGATACTGTGTGATTTGGATGAATTGGATTGATTTGCAAAACTCTGACGCCTACCATCTAGCCCCCAACTAAAGTTATCCGTGATGTTGGCACAACAATGATCATAATCGCACTCTATTGATTGGTGGTCCGCTCCCTCTCTATCTTTCATATGGAAAAATACATGCTTGCTCTGGATATTGATGGAAAACCCTCCCTGGCCTGTACCCCCCAATGTACTGTCGTTATGCGTACATTTACAGTTATACTACTCCTTTTACTATGTATATTGTTTTTTCTTGTAGTTTTTCACCACAAAAATAAAAAAAAAATGGAGTTTGAAAAAAAAAATTGGAATAAGATCCACAGCCGGTGGCTACTCCGCTGACTAGCAGACACTGAAGCTTTGGAGCAGTCCTCTGAATCCAGGCTATAGTATGAGTAAACAGCTCTTCAGACTCAACCATGTGTGTTACCCCAAGCCATAGTGTATGTAGTTTCTTATGGTTAAAAGGGGGGGGAAGTCCCAACCCACCTGTAATTGATGATGCCAATGTCACGTAAAACGGAAACAACTGTAATAAGCGGGCACCACCTTAAGTATCAATATAATTGGGATCACTCCTTGCATGTGAGAAAATACTAGTGAGTCCTGGTACTCATATGCCGGCCTCAGTGTGGTTATCATTCCTTCCTGTTGGTATACTTTGATCTGCCCTTCTCCTTATTTGTCTATCTGACTTTTGGTTGCATTACGTCCTTCTGGGCTATTCTGAGATCTCTACACCAGATGGTCAGGTTATTTAATGATCGATATAGGTATGTTAGGTTGCTCAGTTATTCATACTTGCATTTTAGGGCAATTTATCATTTTCCTCTTTCCATGCAATTAATGATGATGACAACAGGAGTCTAGGTGCACAGCTAATTTTTGATTGGGGTGTTATCTTTTATTGTTAGGTACTAAGATTGGCATATGAGTATTTAGAGTATTTTACTCTCTATTGTGTTGGACTTTCTTTACACTATGTGTGTTTTTTAACTGTTTTTAATTAGGTGTGTGTTTTTTTCTTTTTTTTTACTTCAATAAATTGTTATACTATATTTATTCCTTTGTGATTGATTTCTTTTGGTGATCCCAATTTATGTGCATGTGTCTTGCTTTTGTAACTTCAGTAAAACACAGCAAGGAGACTCCAAAAAGAGTCTCCATTTTTTCCAAAAATTTGGGGCACAGACACCACTTAAGTGGCATCAATTGCCCCAGAGTTGCTTAAAACGGTTGGTGAGGTGATTTGAACAAATCCTCAAGCTTTTACTCTCCCCAGCATGACACAGGGGTAGAAAAGTCCTTGTGGATCCATGATTTGTTCATTTTTATGAACGTGAGCCTGTCTACATTGTCAGTGGACAGCCGCATGCGCTTATCTGTCAGCACACCACCAGCAGCGCTGAGCACACGTTCAGAGAGAACGCTGGCTGCGGAGCATGACAAGATCTCCAAGGTGTGAGTGGCGAGCTCTGGCCATTTATCCAGATTGGAAGCCCAAAAAGAGCAAGGGTCCAGTGACCAAAAGAGATTGTCCCTTTAAAGGACAGCTTGGAGGCGAATGCTGTTGACTCTAGTGAACCTCCTCCCATGGTCACTAGACGCGAACGTGTACGTGATCGCTGGGGACATCTATTGGAATAATGTCCTGGCTGCTGGCACACTCTACAGACCACGGATACTCGAGTGGTCCGAGATTTAGATTCCACTCGAGAAGTCTCCACGGTCTCTGGGGAGTCGGACGCCCGAACGGGAAATTCAAGAGGTTTGGCAAAGGTGGGTGCCAGCCGAAACCTCTGCCTACACTGAGTCCGCTCTAACCTCCGCTTGTGAAAACAGAGGTCGATGCGGGTAGATATAGAAATGAGTTTCTCTAGTGTGGCAGGAATCTCCCTGGTAGCCAAAGCGTCCTTTACATGATCTGCCAGTCCTCTCCAGAACACTGGAATAAGAACTTTATTTGGCCACTCTAATTCAGAGGCCAAAGTCCGAAATTGGACTGAGAACTGGCTGACCATGGACAAGCCCTGTGACATTGCCAGCAGTTGGAGCGCAGTATCGTGCGTGACCTGAGGTCCTAAAAAGACCTTTTTCAGAGCCTCTAAAAACCAAGAAGCACTCCGCACCACACGATCGTCTCGCTCCCAAAGCGGCGTTGCCCATTCCAACGCTCTGCCCGAGAGTAGAGATAATACAAAACCCACTTGTGCCCGATCCGTGGGGAAACGTGCAGCAGAAGCTCGAGCTGTATTGAGCACTGACTCACGAATCCCCGACATTGCTTGCTGTCACCGGCAAACTTGTCAGGAAGCGGGAGGTGGGATAACGTAGGGGCAGAGGTGGCAGAGGACAAACTGGCTGCAGCCACGCTAGCAGCCTGAACAGCGACTGCGGTAACATCCACAGCTGAGGTTGTGCGTTCAAGAGCCGCCAACCTACCCTCCAGCTGCTGGATGTACTGCCTTAGACGCTGGTCATCCGCCATTTTACTAGCCAGACCCTGGCGCTAATATTATGTTAAGGGTCTGCGGAACGCACCAAATATATGATGTAGAGAGGTGCGTTCGCAGCCCGGGATCCACCGTGCAAGCGGTGCCTGCTGCTAGTAAAAATGGCGTAAGAAGCAAACTCTGTTATCCCGCAGAGTCGCCAACATAAACGCCGTAACGCGCTGTGGCAATAAGTCCGAACTCTGTTACTCCACAGAGCCGCTAGAAGGAGAGCCGCAGCGCTATATGGCGATGTGTGCGAACTCACTAAACACAACTGAGTCGCAAAGAAAACACGCTAGGGCGCTGTCTAGCGTTGAAAGCGAACCCTGTTACGTCACAGGGCCGCTAAGGAAAGGTGCTGTGTCCTGTCAGGCTCTCAGGTACACAGTTAAGTGCTAAGTGTACATAAAGCGTGATCATGTGCTAATGTCCTCGCGGGAGTCACCCCAATCTATGGCGTCTGAACGCCAGACCCTGAATACGGCAATCAAAACTCCTCACCGGTTATGCCGGTAATCTAGGGCATCTAGGACGCCGACCCTGACCAGCTAGCACACCAAACTCCTCACCGATTAAGTCGGTATTCTAGTGGCTTATTTCAGCCGGGTCCCTAACCACACACACGCATGACCACACTGGCGCATAGCATACAATGGTTGATATTAGCGCATGGCGGCCCAGCCATGCTACCCTTTTATAGCAACAGCTACAGGACCTGCCAGAAACAAGGACCAATGAAACTTGCTCCAGAACACCAGTAGTAACAGAGCCTTCCTGGCGGACCAATAGGAGCTGACGCAGCACCTGAGCATGTGACCCCTGATCTCCAATGAGAGATCTCACTCTGGGCATGCTCAGAAGGGAAAACGCAGGACTTTGTCCCAAAGACGTCTGCTCCAGCACTGGCTATAATAGCAGATCCAGGAAAGGAAGCAGCAAGTCACTGCACAGTACTGGAGTGGGCAAGACGCTTGGACCGACGTCTCTGCAGAGCAGGCTCCACTGCGGCCGGAGATGAATGGGAGACTTCAGCGGGGCTGGTTCGAGACTCCCCTTGTGCAGCAGCGGGAACTCGAACCCTAACACCCACCCACTGTGGAGGAATGGTTTGCGCAGATCTCCCTCCTTTATAGGATGGAGCATCTGATTGCCATCTCACCGGCTGATGTTGATAGATACTGTGTGATTTGGATGAATTGGATTGATTTGCAAAACTCTGACGCCTACCATCTAGCCCCCAACTAAAGTTATCCGTGATGTTGGCACAACAATGATCATAATCGCACTCTATTGATTGGTGGTCCGCTCCCTCTCTATCTTTCATATGGAAAAATACATGCTTGCTCTGGATATTGATGGAAAACCCTCCCTGGCCTGTACCCCCCAATGTACTGTCGTTATGCGTACATTTACAGTTATACTACTCCTTTTACTATGTATGTTGTTTTTTCTTGTAGTTTTTCACCACAAAAATAAAAAAAAAATGGAGTTTGAAAAAAAAAATTGGAATAAGATCCACAGCCGGTGGCTACTCCGCTGACTAGCAGACACTGAAGCTTTGGAGCAGTCCTCTGAATCCCAGGCTATAGTATGAGTAAACAGCTCTTCAGACTCAACCATGTGTGTTACCCCAAGCCATAGTGTATGTAGTTTCTTATGGTTAAAAGGGGGGGGAAGTCCCAACCCACCTGTAATTGATGATGCCAATGTCACGTAAAACGGAAACAACTGTAATAAGCGGGCACCACCTTAAGTATCAATATAATTGGGATCACTCCTTGCATGTGAGAAAATACTAGTGGGTCCTGGTACTCATATGCCGGCCTCAGTGTGGTTATCATTCCTTCCTGTTGGTATACTTTGATCTGCCCTTCTCCTTATTTGTCTATCTGACTTTTGGTTGCATTACGTCCTTCTGGGCTATTCTGAGATCTCTACACCAGATGGTCAGGTTATTTAATGATCGATATAGGTATGTTAGGTTGCTCAGTTATTCATACTTGCATTTTAGGGCAATTTATCATTTTCCTCTTTCCATGCAATTAATGATGATGACAACAGGAGTCTAGGTGCACAGCTAATTTTTGATTGGGGTGTTATCTTTTATTGTTAGGTACTAAGATTGGCATATGAGTATTTAGAGTATTTTACTCTCTATTGTGTTGGACTTTCTTTACACTATGTGTGTTTTTTAACTGTTTTTAATTAGGTGTGTGTTTTTTCTTTTTTTTTACTTCAATAAATTGTTATACTATATTTATTCCTTTGTGATTGATTTCTTTTGGTGATCCCAATTTATGTGCATGTGTCTTGCTTTTGTAACTTCACGTAAAACACAGCAAGGAGACTCCAAAAAGAGTCTCCATTTTTTCCAAAAATTTGGGGCACAGACACCACTTAAGTGGCATCAATTGCCCCAGAGTTGCTTAAAACGGTTGGTGAGGTGATTTGAACAAATCCTCAAGCTTTTACTCTCCCCAGCATGACACAGGGGTAGAAAAGTCCTTGTGGATCCATGATTTGTTCATTTTTATGAACGTGAGCCTGTCTACATTGTCAGTGGACAGCCGCATGCGCTTATCTGTCAGCACACCACCAGCAGCGCTGAGCACACGTTCAGAGAGAACGCTGGCTGCGGAGCATGACAAGATCTCCAAGGTGTGAGTGGCGAGCTCTGGCCATTTATCCAGATTGGAAGCCCAAAAAGAGCAAGGGTCCAGTGACACAGTCATGGCTTTGATGTTCACTTGGAGATACTCCTGTACCATCGTCTCTAGGCGTTGACTATGTGTCTGACTTCTTGTCTCCTGTGGCCTTGCAAAGGATGGGCTAAAAAAGTGGTGAAAGGATTCCACAAAATTGCTGTTAACACCAGCAGATACTGTGTTTCTGTTACGGTTTGAGTGCTGAAGACTCGACAGTCCCATGGTTGACAAGTTAGAACTGTGAGATTCACTACGTGCACTACTGGTGTTTTGTGGAAAATCACATGTAAGATTATGCAACAGTCTCTGCTGATACTCCTGCATGCGTGAATCCTTTTCTGTTGTGAATGGACTTGAAATGAGTTCTGAGCAGAGGCTCCCTCTGGTGGTTACAAGTGGTACTGGACTGTCCAGTGAAGATTGTGAGGAGTGGGAATCAGGTGTTGCTGACTGGTCTTATATAAGGGAGTCGCCTTCCCATCAGGGTTGCCGGTGATCAATTGTTCTGGTCTCAATCCTTGAGTCCTGTTTCCTTTGTAGCCTGCTGTGTCGTGTCTGCATCTACTGCTAACAGATAAGACATTTTCTTCTTTTTGTTTTTGTGCTTGATTTTTGCATTTTGTCCTGCACTTCTGTGGGGGCCTTCAGGGTCCCCTCCGGGGGCTTTTGCCCTCTCAGTTTAGTTCAGCCACTGATGTTTGTACTTTTGCTTTTTCCAGTTTTTTCAGTGGCTGCTGTTTTGATTTTGTTACACCAGAGAACTAATTTAGGTGGTAGAGGTCGTGTGATCTCAGGTGATTTTGAAATTAGTAGAGTTGGTGCTTTTCAGGGTTTTTTTGGGATTGCAGTAAGTGCCCTTCCTATCCTTTTCTATTTAGGTAGTTTGGGCCCCAACGTTTGCTCATACTATTTTCTGTCTGTGTCAGTATTTCTTCTTGTCTAACCGCCATTACATGTTTGGGGGCTTTCTATGTTCTTTGGGGATCTGCTCCGGGGCAGATAGCTTTCCTATTTCTATCTTTAGGTGTAGTTAGTTTCTCAGGCTGTGACGAGGCGTCTAGGACCAACGTAGGAACGCTCCACGGCTGCCTCTAGTTGTGGTGGTTAGTCAGGGTACTGCAATCTCATAGATTCCAACTGCTCTGGTGTATTGCCTTTTTTACCTGCACTCCTCAGCTACCGAAACATAACAGTATCACCGGCCAAAAAATTGAAAATTGTATGGTACTCACAGAAGGGAAAAAATATTGTGAAAGAAAAACGGTTGTCAGAGTTGTCAGAGATATTTTTCTGTTTGTTGCATTTTTTTTTTTCCCTCTGTATCTCTGGGTGCTGGGGAGGATTTTTTTCTCTCAATGGAGTTTGCACAGTTGTCTGGCCGTGTGGATCAGCTTGCCACTGAGGTTCGGAGTATTGCTACCTATCTTGCTAGGTTGCCTGTTGTGGAACCTAGGATTCCCATGCCAGATTTGTTTTTGGGGGATCGAGCCAAGTTTCTGAATTTCAAAAATAATTGTAAATTGTTTTTTGCCTTAAAATCTCAGTCCTCAGGGAACGCAGCGCAGCAGGTTCAAATTGTCATCTCTCTCCTGCGCGGCGATCCTCAGGATTGGGCTTTTTCCCTGACACCTGGGGATCCTGTTTTGAGTGATGTTGATGCATTTTTTCAGGCCTTGGGGTTATTGTACGATGAGCCTAATGTCACTGATCAAGCTGAAAAAGCCTTGTTGGCATTAAATCAGGGGCTTGATGACGCTGAGTTATACTGTCAGAGATTCCGTAGGTGGGCAGTCCTGACCAAATGGAATGACGACGCTTTGGCAGCCCTTTTTTGGAAGGGTCTGTCAGATAATGTAAAGGATGTTATGGTGGGATTCCCTGTCCCCTCTGGTCTCAATGATTCTATGTCATTAGCGATTCAAATTGACAGACGTTTGCGTGAGCGGAGAAGTATGCGTGGAATAGTGTTGCCTTGTGAACCTGCTTCTGAATCCATGCAGTGTGATGGAGTGGTTTCTGGGGCACAGCGTCATGAGTTTCAAATGCGCAATGGGTTATGTTTCTACTGTGGTGATGCCTCTCATGCTATTTCAGTTTGCCCTAAGCGGGGAAGACGTTTTGCACGCTTAGTTCTCTTGGGTAGTGTTCAGACTAAGTTTTTATTAACTGTTACTCTGATATGCTCTCTGTCCTCATTTTCTGCTCAGGCTTTCGTTGATTCGGGAGCAGCGATTAACCTGATGGATTTTGATTTTGCTAAACGTTGTGGGTTTCCCTTGATACCCCTACGGAAGTCTATTCCCCTACTGGGATCGATTCTACCCCTTTGGCTGAGAATAAACCTCAGTTCTCTACTCAGGTGATAATGAGGGTTGAACCTGATCATCAGGAGAGCTGCAAATTTTTGGTTCTGTATAATCTGCATGACATTATCGTACTGGGTTTCCCTTGGTTACAGTCTCATAATCCTGTTTTGGATTGGAAATCTGTGTCTGTAACCAGTTGGGGCTGCTAATGTGTTAATACCAACACTCCTGTTTTTTCTGCCTCCCCCCAGGCTCAGGATGTTCCTGACTTTTTGATTGATTTTTCTGATGTGTTTAGCGAAAGTAAATCTGCATCCTTACCTCCCCATAGGAGCTATGACTGCGCTATTGAATTAGTGCCTGGTAGTAAATTCCCTAAAGGTCGCCTTTTTAACTTGTCTGTACCTGAACATGACGCTATGCGGTCTTATATCAAGGAGTCATTGGAGAAGGGTCATATCAGACCATCCTCTTCACCCTTAGGTGCCGGTTTTTTCTTTGTGGCCAAAAAGGATGGTTCATTAAGGCCGTGTATTGATTATCGTCTTTTGAACAATATTACTGTGAAATATCAATATCCGTTACCCTTGATTTCTGACCTGTTTTCCAGGGTGAAAAACGCTACTTGGTTTACCAAGCTTGACCTCAGGGGGGCATATAACCTTATTCGCATTAAGCACGGGGATGAATGGAAGACGGCATTTAATACCCTGAGGGGCATTTTGAGTACCTTGTGATGCCCTTTGGGCTCACTAATGCTCCTTCTGTCTTCCAGTCCTTCATGAATGACATTTTCAGGGATTTTGCGGATACATTTCTGATTGTTTATTTGGATGATATCTTGATTTTTTCCAATGACTGGGACTCTCATGTGAAACATGTTCGAACTGTATTCCAGATTTTGAGAGAGAATGCTCTGTATGTGAAGGGATCAAAGTGTCTTTTTGGCGTACAGAGGATCTCATTTTTGGGATTCATTTTGTCCCCATCTGTTATTGAAATGGACCCGGTCAAGGTTCAGGCCATCTGTGATTGGGTCCAACCTACTTCATTAAAGGCTCTTCAAAGATTTTTGGGTTTTGCCAATTTTTATCGTAAATTTATTGGTAATTTCTCGGTTATTGTTAAACCTTTAACTGATTTGACCAAAAAGGGTTCTGATGTGGTGAATTGGCCTCCTGAGGCAGTCTCTGCATTTCAGGAACTTAAGCACAGATTCACTTCTGCTCCTGTTCTACGGCAGCCTGATGTTTCTCTGCCATTTCAGGTGGAGGTTGATGCCTCTGAAATTGGGGCAGGTGCCGTTTTGTCCCAAAGAGATCCAGAGACCTCTAAAAGTAACCCTTGTGCCTTTTTCTCTCGAAAATTTTCTCCTACTGAACGTAATTATGACGTGGGTAATCGGGAGTTATTGGCCATGAAGTGGGCTTTTGAAGAGTGGAGACATTGGCTGGAGGGAGCCAAACATCAGGTGGTGGTCCTTACGGACCATAAGAATCTGGTTTATCTGGAATCTGCCAAGCGACTTAATCCTAGACAGGCCAGGTGGGCCTTGTTTTTCACACGTTTTAATTTTGTGGTTTCCTTTCTTCCTGGCACTAAGAATGTTAAGGCGGATGCCCTCTCGAGGAGTTTCCTTGCGGACTCTCCTGAGTTATCTGATCCTTCTGTTATTTTGAAAGAAGGTGTAGTTCTTTCCGGCATCTCGCCCAATTTGAGACTGGCTCTGGAGGGGTGTCAGGAGGATAGGCCCGAGCGCTGCCCTGTTGGGAAATTGTTTGTCCCGGACCAGTGGAAAAAGAGTGTGATGTCTGAGATTCATTGTTCCGCGCTGGCCGGTCATCCCGGAATTTTTGGTACCAGAGACTTGGTTAGTCGGTCCCTTTGGTGGCCTACCTTGTCTCGTGATGTCAGGGAATTTGTGCAGTCCTGCGGGACTTGCTCTCGCTCCAAGCCTTGCTCTCGCTCTAGTGGTTTGTTGATGCCATTGCCTGTGCCCAAGAGACCATGGACCCATATCTCTATGGATTTCATTTCCGACCTCCCTGTTTCTCAGAGAATGACCGTCATCTGGGTGATTTGTGATAGGTTTTCCAAGATGATACATCTTGTGCCATTACCTAAGTTGCCTTCCTCCTCTGAATTGGTGCCTTTGTTCCTTCAGCACGTGGTTCGTTTACACGGCATTCCTGAGAACATTGTGTCTGACAGAGGAGTCCAGTTTGTTTCAAGATTTTGGAGAACCTTTTGTTCTAAACTTGGTGTTCAATTGTCTTTCTCCTCGGCGTTTCATCCTCAGACCAATGGTCAAACTGAGAGAACAAACCAGACATTGGAGACTTATCTAAGATGCTTTGTGTCTGCTGATCAGGATGACTGGGTCTCTTTTTTGCCTTTGGCTGAGTTTGCTCTATAATAATAGGGCTAGCTCTGCCACTTTGATGTCTCCATTTTTCTGTAATTTTGGGTTTCACCCTCGATTTTCTTCAGGTCAGACGGAGGCTTCTGTCTGTCCAGGTGTTGACTCTGTTGTGGAGCGTATGCAACAGATTTGGGACCAGGTAGTGGAGAGGTTGTCCCTCTCTCAGGAGAGGGCCCAGCGGTTTGCTAACCGGCATAGGACTGATGGTCCTCGGTTTAAAGTGGGGGACTTGGTCTGGTTGTCCTCAAAAAATATTCCTATGAGAGTGGCATCTCCTAAATTTAAGCCTAGGTTCATTGGACCTTATAAGATCATGGAGATTCTTAATCCTGTTTCTTTTCGTTTGCTTCTTCCAGGGACATTTAAGAGCCATAACGTGTTCCACAAGTCCTTGTTGAAGAGGTTTGTTGAGCCAGTGGTTCCTACTGCTTTGCCTCCTGACCCTGTTCTGGTTGAGGGCAATATGGAGTTTGTGGTTGAAAAAATATTGAATTCTCGTTTTTCTAGACAGAAACTCCAGTATTTGGTTAAGTGGAGAGGTTATGGTCAGGAAGACAATTCTTGGGTGTTTGCTTCGGACATCCATGCTAGGAGACTCATCCGTGCGTATCATAGAACTTATCCTGACTGACCTGGTTGCTCAAGTGAGGGTTCGGTGACCCCTCCTCAAGGGGGGGGTACTGTTGTGAATGGACTTGAAATGAGTTCTGAGCAGAGGCTCCATCTGGTGGTTACAAGCGGTACTGGACTGTCCAGTGAAGATTGTGAGGAGTGGGAATCAGGTGTTGCTGACTGGTCTTATATAAGGGAGTCGCCTTCCCATCAGGGTTGCCGGTGATCAATTGTTCTGGTCTCAATCCTTGAGTCCTGTTTCCTTTGTAGCCTGCTGTGTCGTGTCTGCATCTCCTGCTAACAGATAAGACATTTTCTTCTTTTTGTTTTTGTGCTTGATTTTTGCATTTTGTCCTGCACTTCTGTGGGGGCCTTCAGGGTCCCCTCCGGGGGCTTTTGCCCTCTCAGTTTAGTTCAGCCACTGATGTTTGTACTTTTGCTTTTTCCAGTTTTTTCAGTGGCTGCTGTTTTGATTTTGTTACACCAGAGAACTAATTTAGGTGGTAGAGGTCGTGTGATCTCAGGTGATTTTGAAATTAGTAGAGTTGGTGCTTTTCAGGATTTTTTTGGGATTGCAGTAAGTGCCCTTCCTATCCTTTTCTATTTAGGTAGTTTGGGCCCCAACGTTTGCTCATACTATTTTCTGTCTGTGTCAGTATTTCTTCTTGTCTAACCGCCATTACATGTTTGGGGGCTTTCTATGTTCTTTGGGGATCTGCTCCGGGGCAGATAGCTTTCCTCTTTCTATCTTTAGGTGCAGTTAGTTTCTCAGGCTGTGACGAGGCGTCTAGGACCAACGTAGGAACGCTCCACGGCTGCCTCTAGTTGTGGTGGTTAGTCAAGGTACTGCAATCTCATAGATTCCAACTGCTCTGGTGTATTGCCTTTTTTACCTGCACTCCTCAGCTACCGAAACATAACACCTTTCTATGGCGGGAATTATTTCGGCAAATTTACTTTTGTACCAGGGATCTAAGAGTGTGGCTACCCAGTAGGCAGGATTATTTCGAATTCTGACAATTCAAGGGTCATGTTGCAGGTAGTGCAGCAAGAAGGCACTCATGTGTCTTGCGCATCCAGGAGCACCAAGGCCGTGTTGTGTTGGTGGCGAGGTAAGAATCATGCTTCCTTCCTCTGTCCTCTCCCCCCAACCTCGCACAACAGAAATGTGATCAAGGTCTCCCTCATCTGATGAGTCTTCCATGCCCATCGCCAGTTCGTCCTCCACTTCTTCCTAGGCTCCTGCACCTTTCTCACTAGTTTGGCTGCTACCATGCGCCCTGGTTAATCCCTCTCCCCCACCCTCCTAATTGACAACTCTGGAGTTGTTTGCACAAAAAACGATGGATGGAAACCGAGCAGAGCTGAGTGACCAATTTGTGGTACTAGCCCAAAAGGATTGGCTGGGTTAGAAGCAGTAAAACAATTTTATTAGATACACATGTGGTGGAGCTTAGTATAGATGGCCTAATAGAATGGGTACCACACACTGCTACTGTGCCCCAAATTATTTTACAGGCAAGATGCAGCTAAAAATTTGTAGTTATTTGAACGCTGGTGGAGCTTAGTATAGATGGCCTAATAGAATGAGTACCATACACTGCTACTATGCCCAAAATTATTGTCCAGGCAAGATGCAGATAAAAATTATTAGTAATTTCAATGCTGGTGGAGCTTAGTATAGATGTTCTTATAGAATGAGTACCACACACTGCTACTATGCCCAAAATTATTGTCCAGGCAAGATGCAGATAAAAATTCAGTTATTTGAACGCTGGTGGAGCTTTGTATAGATGGCTTAATAGAATGAGTGCTACACACTGCTACTATGCCCAAAATTATTGTCCAGGCAAGATGCAGATAAAAATTATTAGTAATTTCAATGCTGGTGGAACTTAGTATAGATGGCCTAATAGAATGAGTACCACACACAGCTACTATGCCCCAAATTATTTTACAGGCAAGATGCAGATAAAAATTCTTAGTTATTTGAACGCTGGAAGAGCTTTGTATAGATAGCCTAATAGAATGAGTACCACACACTGCTACTATGCCCAAAATTATTGTCCAGGCAAGATGCAGATAAAAAGTATTAGTAATTTCAACGCTGGTGGAGCTTAGTATAGATGGCCTCATAGAATGATTACCACACACTGATACTATGCCCCAAATTATTTTACAGGCAAGATGCAGCTAAAAATTCGTAGTTATTTCAACGCTGGTGGAGCTTTGTATAGATGGCCTAATAGATTGAGTACCAAACACTGCTACTATGCCCCAAATTTTATTACAGGCAAGATGCAGCTAAAAATTCGTAGTTATTTGAACGCTGGTGGAGCTTTGTATAGATGGCCTAATAGAATGAGTACCACACACTGCTACTATGCCCACAATTATTCTACAGGCAAGATGCAGCTAAAAATTCGTAGTTATTTGAACGCTGGTGGAGCTTTGTATAGATGGCCTAATAGAATGAGTACCACACATTGCTACTATGCCCACAATTATTCTACAGGCAAGATGCAGATAAAAATTCGTAGTTATTTGAACGCTGGTGGAGCTTTGTATAGATGGCCTAATAGAATGAGTACCACACACTGCTTCTATACCCAAAATTATTGTCCAGGCAAGATGCAGATAAAAATTATTAGTAATTTCAAGGCTGGTGGAGCTTAGTATAGATGGCCAAAAAGAATGAGTACCACACACTGCTACTTTGCCCAAAATTATTGTCCCGGCAAGATGCAGCAATATATTCGTAGTTATTTGAACGCTGGTGGAGCTGGCAAAAAGTGAAAGGAACTGATTTAACCTAGCCCTCAAAAGGGCTGCAATTACAAATAGTCACTACTCCCAAGTAGACCTATCTGTCTATTTAAGAGCACAGACCTGCCTGCTAAAAGTGCTAGGAACTGCTGTAACCTAGCTCTCAAAAGGGCTGCAATTACAAACTAGTCCCACTCCTACTCCCTAAACCTTTCTGTCAATTTCTGTGAAATTTTGCTTCAAATTTGTTGGTGCACAATATAGCGCTCACACCAGCTGCAGTGCCGTCTAACACTCTGCTGCAGCCGTGAGAAAATGGTGGCGACGGGGAAAATGGCTGAGTCTTATAGGGCAAAGACATGTGACATACACAGCCAATGACACATGCCCTTGCTTGTGTGAAAAAAAAGACTTCGCTCCATGTGAGCGCTGCTGACAGACTGCACCTCCCACTGGAAATGCGGGAAAGAGAAAAAAAAATGGAGATCTTCATTATTTCTGCAGAGATCCATCCCATGCCCCTCCCCCAGTCCTGCTGTACACTCAAACTGGGTATTAACAGTGATTCTCAGCATTACTGTGAAAAAATCCAGTTACGATTTTGGTGCATGAACAGTTATCGAACATAACCTCGAACAGCCGGATTTTTTCCAAATCGTTCGGGTTCGTCGAATGGCTCGAACACCGCCCAAAACAGCTCGAATTTGAGATTGGCGAACAGTTTGATTCGAACACCGCTCATCTCTACTCGTAATGACCTGGATAATCATAATGGCAAGTCAATTTTAGCATTTAGTAAATATGGTAAAAAATAACTGTGGAATTGCACTTTTTGCAATTTTACCACACTTGGATTTTTTTTTCCCATTTTCCAGCACACAATATATTAAAACCAATGGTGTCGTTCAAAAGTACAACTTGTCCCACAAAATCAAGCCCTTACATGGCGATATTGACCAAAAAATAAAACAGTTATGCATCTAGGAAGAAATGGCGCAAAAACCTAAAATGCAAAAACTGAAATACCCCTGGTCGTTAAGGGGTTAAACAAGCCATTTATTATGGCTTTTTGGTCTCCATACCCCAAAATGTAATAAACAGATGGGTTTTGAAAGGATTAAAAAACAGTAAAAACCATATTCACCTCACCCTCATCTATCCCTGTTGGCCCTCCACTGGCTTTTTAACTCCTTAACGACTGCCGATACGCCTTTTAATGGCGGTAGTTAAGGGTACTTAAACCACAGCTGTGGAGAAAGTGTATAGCGCCCCCCAGAGTCAGATTTTCTCCGGGGTCTCGGTTACCGGGGGTAGCCGAGACCCCAGAGAACATGATTCGGGTTGGTTTTTACCGACCCCGCTTTTGCGATCGCCGTAATTAACCCTATAACTGTCCCCCATGCCTTCCGGTGTCCCCCCTGTCCTCCGATGTCTCCCTCCGAGTCGGATTTTCTCCGGGTCTCGGCTACAAATGGGTAGCCGAGACCCCAAAGAAGATTATTCAGGCCCCCCGCAGTCCCCTGCTTTTGCGATCGCCGTTATTAAACATATAACATCGATGGCAAAAGAAAAAAAAAGCTGCGATCCTGCAAGTAATTTCTCTCCCCTCTGATGCTATCGTACATCAGAGGGGAGGTAAATAGGGTCCCTGGGTCCTCCGATGTGCCTCCCGTACCTCCTGCTGTCCCCCCTGTCCTCCCGCAGCTCCGAGCCTCCCAGCGTCTTCTTCCTGTAAAAGAAAATGGCGAGCACATGCGCAGTGCACCCACCGAATCTGCCTGCCGACAGATTCATTCATTCATTCAGTGAAAGTACATTTTGATCACTGTGATAAACCCTGTCACAGTGATCAAAATAAAAAAAATAGTAAATAAACCCCCCCTTTATGACCCACTTAGTTAGGGATGTATAATAAAATAAAGAAATTGTATTTATTTTCATGTTTCCATTAGGTTTAGGGTTATAATTAGGGTTAGGGTTGGAATTAGGGTTAGGGTTACAATTAGGGTTAGGGTTACAATGAGGGTTAGTGATACAATTAGGGTTAGGTATACAATTAGGGTTAGGGATACAATTAGGGTTGGAATTAGGGTTAGGATTAGGGTTAGAGGTGTGTTGGGGTTAGGGTTGGAGCTAGCATTGAGGTGTCCACTGTTTAGGCACATCAGGAGCCCTCCAAACGTGACATGGTGTCCAGCCAATTCTGAGTTGAAAAAGTCAAACTGCGCTCCTTCCCTTGCAACCTCTGCTGTGCGCCAAAAAAGTGGTTTACCGACACATATGGAGTATCGACGTATTCAGGAGAAGTTGCACAACAAATTTTGTGGTTCATTTTTTCTTTTAACACTTGTGAAAATAAAAAAAATGGTTCTGAAGTAAATTTTTTGCAAAAAAAGTTAAATGTTAATTTTTTCGTTCCACATTGCTTCAGTTCCTGTGAAGCATGTAAAAGGTTAATAAACTTCTTGAATGTGGTTTTAAGTACCTTGAGGGGTGCAGTTTTTAGAATGTTGTCACTTTTGGGTATTTTCTATCATATAGCCCCCTCAAAGTGACTTCAAATGTGATGTGGTCCCTAAAAAAAAAAATGATGTCGTAAAAATGAGAAATCGCTGATCAACTTTTAACCCTTATAACTTCGTAACAAAAAAAAAATTTGTTGCCAAAATTTTGCTGATGTAAAGTAGACATGTGGGAAATTTATTTATTAAGAAATTTGTGTGACATATCTCTTTGATTTAAGGGCATAAAAATTTAAAGTTTGAAAATTGCTAAATTTTAAAAATTTTCGCCATATTTCCATTTTTTTCATAAATAAAGGCAAGTCATATCAAGAAAAATTTACCACTAACATGAAGTACAATATGTCATGAAAAAACATCTCAGAATCAGCAGGATCCGTTAAAGCGTTCCAGAGTTGTAACCTCATGAAGTGACAGTGGTCAGAATTGTAAGAATTGGCCCGGTCATTTATCTGCAAATTGGCTCTGTCACTAAGGGGTTAAAGCTCACATTCTGTTACGGTGCCAGTTTCCTTTTCACTCTTTGCTGATGTTTCAATTGTTATTAGGTCTCGATGTACATTCTGACTTCACAGTATTAGAGTGGCCATCTGCCCACATAGTCACATTGGGTGATGCACATAGTGACATCATTGCCTAGCCAGAATCAGAAACACTAGCAAAGAGTGTAAAGGACAACTCAGTTGAAGTCAACGGTGGAGAACCCGAGAGCTGCAGTGTCGCAAACAAGTAGGTGAGTATAATACTTTAAGGTTTTATAACCCCTTATCATATGAGACCATCAAAATGGCAGCTGGAAGCAGTGGAGGGGATTGAAGTTCAGCACAACCATTCAGGTAACATAAAATTTAATTCTATTGGATACTCAAAAACATAAAAAGATTTAAAAAAAAAACCTGACATGTTTCAGTGCCCTTAGTCATAAGTTATATTGTAAAAATAAGACATTATATATATATATATATATATATATATATATATATATACAGTACAGACCAAAAGTTTGGACACACCTTCTCATTCAAAGATTTTTCTGTATTTTCATGACTATGAAAATTGTAGAATTACACTGAAGGCATCAAAACTATGAATTAACACATGTGGAATTATACATTACACTTTACAAAAAAGTGTGAAACAACTGAAAATATGTCTTTTATTCTAGGTTCTTCAAAGTAGCCACCTTTTGTTTTGAATACTGCTTTGCACACAGAAAAGGTGAATGGATGGACTTTGCATGCCTAGTTCCCACCGTGAAGCATGGAGGAGGTGGTGTGATGGTGTGGGGGTGCTTTGCTGGTGACACTCTTGGGGATTATTCAAAATTGAAGCGGTGAGCTGTCCAGCTCACCCAAACCATCTTGATTGGGTTCAGGTCTGGTGACTGTGGAGGCCAGGTCATCTGGCATAGCACCCCAACACTCTCGTTCTTGGTCAAATAGCCCTTACACAGTCTGGAGGTGTGTTTGGGGTCATTGTCCTGTTGAAAAATAAATGATGGTCCAACTAAACGCAAACCAGATGGAATAGCATGCTGCTGCAAGATGCTGTGGTAGTCATGCTGCTTCAGTATGCCTTCAATTTTGAATAAATCCCCAACAGTGTCACCAGCAAAGCACCCCCACATCATCACACCACCTCCTCCATGCTTCACGGTGGGAACCAGGCATGTAGAGTCCATCCGTTCACCTTTTCTGCGTGCAAAGCAGTAATAAAAGCAAAAGGTGGCTTCTTTGAAGAATCTAGAATATAAGACATATTTTCAGTTGTTTCACACTTTTTTGTAAAGTGTAATGCATAATTCTACATGTGTAAATTCATAGTTTTAATGTCTTCAAGCGTGATTCTACAATTTTCACAGTCATGAAAATACAGAAAAATCTTTGAATGAGGTGTGTCCAAACTTTTGGTCTGTACTGTATATATATATATATTATATATATATATATATATATATATACAGTGCCTACAAGTAGTATTCAACCCCCTGCAGATTTAGCTGGTTGACACATGCGTAATTAACTTGGCATTGTGACATTTGTACTGTAGATCAGCCTGGAAGTGGGAAATGCACTGCAGCAAAAATTTTTGTTTTAATTTTTTTTTTTAAAAACGTTAAAAGTTAATTCAGAGTGTCATTTATTATTCAACCCCTCAAACCACAAGAATTCTGTTTGGTCCCCCTAAAGTATTAAGAAGTATTTCAGGCACCAAGAATAATGAGCTTCACATGTGTGGATTAATGATCTCTTTTGCCAGCCTTTTCTGACTATTTAAGACCCTCCCGAAACTTGTGAACAGCACTCATACATGGTCAACATGGGAAAGACAAAGGAGCATTCCAAGGCCATCAGAGACAAGATCGTGGAGGGTCACAAGGCTGGCAAGGGGTACAAAACCCTTTCCAAGGAGTTGGCCCTACCTGTCTCCACTGTTGGGAGCATCATCCGTAAGTGGAAGGCTTATGGAACTACTGTTAGCCTTCCACGGCCTGGACAGCCTTTGAAAGTTTCCTCCTGTGCTGAGGCTAGGCTTGTCCGAAGAGTCAAGGCTAACCCAAGGACAACAAGGAAGGAGCTCCGGGAAGATCTCATGGCAGTGGGGACATTGATTTCAGTCAATACCATAAGTAACGTACTCCACCACAATGGTCTCCGTTCCAGACGAGCCCGTAAGGTACCTTTACTTTCAAAGCGTCATGTCAAGGCTCGTCTACAGTTTGCTCATGATCACTTGGAGGACTCTGAGACAGACTGGTTCAAGGTTCTATGGTCTGATGAGACCAAGATCGAGATCTTTGGTGCCAACCACACACGTGACATTTGGAGACTGGATGGCACTGCATACGACCCCAAGAATACCATCCCTACAGTCAAGCATGGTGGTGGCAGCATCATGCTGTGGGGCTGTTTCTCAGTCAAGGGGCCTGGCCATCTGGTCCACATCCATGGGAGGATGGATAGCACGGCCTACCTGGAGGTTTTGGCCAAGAACCTCCGCTCCTCCATCAAGGATCTTAAGATGGGTCGTAATTTCATCTTCCAACAAGACAATGACCCAAAGCACACAGCCAAGAAAACCAAGGCCTGGTTCAAGAGGGAAAAAGTCAAGGTGTTGGAGTGGCCTAGTCAGTCTCCTGACCTTAACCCAATTGAAAACTTGTGGAAGGAGCTCAAGATTAAAGTCCACATGAGACACCCAAAGAACCTAGATAACTTGGAGAAGATCTGCATGGAGGAGTGGGCCAAGATAACTCCACAGACCTGTGCTGGCCTGATCAGGTCTTATAAAAGACGATTATTAGCTGTAATTGCAAACAAGGATTATTCCACGAAATATTAAACATAGGGGTTGTATAATAATTGACCCACACTTTTATGTTTAAAATTTATTAAAATTCAACTGAGCAACATAACTTTTTGTTTTGTAAGATTTATGCTTCTGTTAATAAATCCTACTCTCGTTTGCAGTTTGAAGGCTCTAACTTATTTGCATCTTATCAAACCAGCTAAATCTGCAGGGGGTTGAATACTACTTGTAGGCACTGTATATATATATATATATATATATATATATATATATATATATATACGATAGGATCAAATCACAAACATGATGGTAAATAGAAATCAGGTTGCTTATTGCAGACATGATGTGTAGCTCCAAACGTATTTAAATGTGTTTAGCTGCAAAAAGGAAATACATGAAATGCTATATTCTGCAAATATTTATAATTCATATCTCTTGGATATTTAGTATCCAGGTGAAGAATCCAATATACTTCACGTAAAATACATTTTTTACCAGTTTCTTACACAGATTGAGTTTTTTACCTTTTCAGCTCTGAAAAAGGTATAACTTGATAAATCTGTGGCCATATCACTACTAACGTCTGACCGAATGCACAGGTAAAAAACGCAGGAGGAGGAGGGGAGGCATTAGAGTCAGGAGAAGATGCATGGAGGAGATATCCTCAGAGAACCAAGAGTCGGTACCAGCACTTCTAAGTGATAATCTCCGCAGTGTTGTAGTGCTCGCTCCTTTGGTCCTATCCCCTACACACTAACAATATTTACACCATAAAAAGCAAAGAGGGGCAGTAGGAATAATGATAATAAAATATCTTAATATAAAAAATATATATGGTATCAAAATAAAATCATACCTACAGACCACCTGGACAAAATATAACGACTGGGACAGTCGAAAAAATGAGAAATAAAACAAAACAGACAAAACATCAACCAGAAAGTCCCAATAATAATAGTAAAATCAAATTTATTAGTATACAAGTAAATGGTAATCAGATAATAACAATAAAACAAGTAATCCCTACATACAATTGCGAGCAGTACTACCCAGAAAGAATATATATCAATACACAGTGATATACCGATCAAAAAAGTAAAAATAAAATTAATTATATGAAATTACCAATTAGTAAAAATACTGATGTGTGCAAAATGTGCAAAAAATGTGCAAATATGCAAAAGGTGTGCAAGCACGTGCCACAATTATAGATATATATAATATAGTACTCTAATTAAAAAATTCAAGAGTGCATATCTACAAAAACCAGTGCAAACAAATAAAATGGAATACACTGTGAAAAAACATGGTATATCATATGAGAGAAGTGCTAAATGCACATAGGCAATAGTGCCACAATAATCAAAGATGTAGGCCAAGGTAAACAATAAAATACAGCTATAAAGAAAGAAAGATAATAATATATAATGGTAATACCTGGCCACCTGGGTATGCCCCAGGGGTGAGCGTCTACTCAGGTGGCCAGGTATTACCATTATATATTATTATCTTTCTTTATAGCTGTCTTTTATTGTTTACCTTGGCCTACATCTTTGATTATTGTGTCACTATTGCCTATGTGCATTTAGCACTTCTCTCATGTGATATACCGTGTTTTTTCACAGTGTGTTCCATTTTATTTGTTTGCACTGGTTTTTGTAGATATGCACTCTTGAATTTTTTAATTAGAGTACTATATTATATATATCTTTAACTGTGGCACATGCTTGCACACCTTTTGCACATTTGCACATTTTTTTGCACATTTTGCACACATCAGTATTTTTCCTAATTGGTAATTTCATATAATTAATTTTATTTTTACTTTTTTTGATCGGTATATCACTGTGTATTGATATATATTCTTTCTGGGTAGTACTGCTCGCAATTGTATGTACGGATTACTTGTTTTATTGTTATTATCTGATTACCATTTACCTGTACTGTATACTAATAAAATTTGATTTTACTATTATTATTTGGGACTTTCTGGTCGATGTTTTGTCTGTTTTGTTTTATTTCACACTAACAATATTGCAAGGTACATGGAATACACATATATGGAATTTCATTATATATAGTTATTTGCACAATGTAGTATATCACATGTATCACATGTATTTCCTTTTTGCAGTTAAACACATTTAAATACGCTTGGAGCTACACACCATGACCGCATTAGTAAACCTGATTTCTAATTACCATCCTGTTTGTGATTCGATTCTATTGCATGTATATAGCTCTGTTTTATCGTCACAATATAACCTGACATGCCAGAAACGCGTCAGGTTTTATTTTTAATCTTTTTACATTTTTGAGTATCCAATAATTTTATGTTACCTGGATGGTCGTGCTGAACTAAACTTTTCCCTCCCATCCACTGCTTCCATTTGGCCGCAATCACCGTCAAGACTAGAACCCTCCAGGAAAACCAACCGAGCCCTTATGTAATAATTATACTTGAGGGCTCAGGAGTAGTGATGGGCGAGCACTAAAACGCTCGGGTACTCGTTGCTTGGGTCGAGCAAATTGGAATACTCGGGTACTCGGACAGAATGAGCCCAATGTAAGTCTATGGGAGACCCGAGCATTTTTACCGCAATCCCCATCGGGGGTCCTTTTAAGGTCTAAATGCATCTGAAAATAATGGAAACACCTCTCAAATGACATGGGGAAATCATGGGGATCTCCCTGGAAGCATTCCTGACTCCTAGTTCACAGCTTTAAACAATGTTGTCAGAGTTTCATGCCATTTTTACCGCTGCACCAAAAAACATACCAAAACAAAACCAAAACAGATTTTGCTGGGAAATATGTCAAGGTACATCCTTTCCATGTTAATGACTTGTATATAAGGTAAAATAATTAACCCCAGACAAAAATGTTCCTCCACCACTTGGGCTATGTTCAGACGCAGCGTTTTTGGAGCGTTTTTCAACTTTAATATTGATTTCAACCAATACAAATGCATTCACTGGGAAATGTCATTGTAACATTTAACAACCCTAGCTGGCCATGTGGTGTGAGACACATAAGCAGATATATCTTGCTTCATTTATGAAGGAGGGACTCTTAAAGTCATAGAGCATATTTTTGCAGGGGCATCAGGCAGCATTAATCTGCTTAATGGGCCATTATTAACCCCTCTCTGACATTAGACATACTATCCCGTCCATAAAACCCGTGCCATTCTGACCATGGACGGGATAGTACGTCATGCCCTTTAATGCGACATCGCGACTTAAGTAGCGGTGATCGCATTAAAATTCCGACGCCAGCTTACCTCTTGGAAGTTGGCGTCGGCATCCCGGGCTGCGTCCTCCCCCCTCAGGCCTCCCGATCGCTGTGATTGGCTGTTGAATTCTGAACAGCCAATCACAGCCTTTCTCACTGTTTCAGCCAATCAGAGCGGCTAAAACAGTGAGATCGCAGGCTAGGATCGAGTACCGATGTACTCGATCCTAGGCCTGGGCCTAGGAAAGTCCAGACCCCCCCCGGATTGGCGCGATCGCCGATCACATCGATCGCGCCAATCGCAGGGCACAGCCGCGGTATATCCGCGCTGTGCCCTGCCTGTACCTGCCTGGATCGGTGCAGTAATAGCACCGATCCTAGGCCAGGGCCTGTAGGGCATGAAGGAGCTGATTGGCGCGATCGATGTCATCGACGATCGCGCCAATCACAGGGCACAGCAGCGGTGTGACCGCTCTGTGCCCTGCTAGGTGACCTGCCGGTGACCTGCCTAGGAATCGGAGCTGTGAGCTCCGATTACTAGGCCGGTGCCTAGCAACCGGCAATGCAGGGGTCTCCTTTGATTGGTGGGATTGATGTGATCATCGATCCCACCAATGACAGGTCACAGCAGCGATGTGACCGCTCTGTGACCTGTCTGCAAACTGGATCTGACCTGTCTGACCGCACTGCAGGGGTCCTCACACTTGCTGAGGATTCCTGCTGTGCGGTCACACTGCCAGATCTCCTCCTGTGCTGGGCCTTGTGGTGCCACAGTAGCCTGTGACACCACAACTCCTGCTGAAGAGAGAAGAAAGAAGAGAGAAGAAAGAAGAGAAAAGAAAGAAAAGACTACAAACGTGAGTTTTTGAGTCCCGATCCCTGCCCGATCCACCCCAATCCCCCCATTCCCCCCTCCCCACCTTCCCTTTCCCCCTCTTTTTACCCCCCCTTTGCGCCGCCGAGCGTTGATTGGTGACGCAGTTCACCCATCAACACTTTCGCACCCCCCTCCGTGCGCACATCCAGCAGCCGCAAACTTTGATAAGTGACAGCGGTCACTTATCAGAGCTCGTGCCTGCCGTTTTTTTTTTCACCCCCCCTTTCCGCCACTCCCGTGTGCACATCCAGCAGCCACGGAACTTTGATAAGTGACACCAGTCACTTATCAGAGCTCGTTCCTGCCGTTTTTTGTTTTTTTTCACCAACTTTTCCGCCACTCCCGTGCGCACATCCAGCAGCCACGGAACTTTGATAAGTGACACCAGTCACTTATCAGAGCTCGTTCCTGCTGTTTTTTTTTTGTTTTTTTTCACCAACTTTTCCGCCACTCCCGTGCGCACACCCAGCAGCCACGGAACTTTGATAAGTGACACCAGTCACTTATCAGAGCTCGTTCCTGCTGTTTTTTTTTTTTTTTTTTATCACCAACTTTTCCGCCACTCCCGTGCGCACACCTAGCAGCCACGGAACTTTGATAAGTGACACCAGTCACTTATCAGAGCTCGTTCCTGCTGTTTTTTTTTTTTTTTCCCACCAACTTTTCCGCCACTCCCGTGCGCACATCCAGCAGCCGCGGAACTTTGATAAGTGACACCAGTCACTTATCAGAGCTCGTTCCTGCTGTTTTTTTGTTTTTTTTTCATCCCCCTTTCCGCCACTCCCGTGCGCACATCCAGCAGCCGCGGAACTTTGATAAGTGACAGCGGTCACTTATCAGAGCTCGTGCCTGCCAGTTTTTTTTTTCACCCCCCTTTCCGCCACTCCCGTGCGCACATCCAGCAGCCGCGGAACTTTGATAAGTGACACCGGTCACTTATCAGAGCTCGTGCCTGACAGTTTTTTTTTTCACCCCCCTTTCCGTCACTCCCGTGCGCACATCCAGCAGCCACGGAACTTTGATAAGTGACACCGGTCACTTATCAGAGCTCGTGCCTGCTGGTTTAGACTTTTTTTCACAGGCCTTTTTTTTCCCTATTCGCTTTCTTTTCTTTTAGCTTTTTCTTTTCAGCTTAGTTTACACCAATCACTATCCCCCCCCCCCCACACACACACAGTTATAAATAAAGTTCACACAAAGCACCACATTCACAAAAAAAATGTCCCGCTCGTCACGCTCATCCCAACAGCGCTATTCAGTGGAGGAGGCATACGCTATCCTTGCCTCCGACACTGATAGCGAGGGAGAGGATCCCACATTTCTTTATTTTTCAGATGAAGATTCTTCTTCCTCCTCATCTTCCTCCTCGGGTCCTGCGGAACCGCCACGCAGACGCCCCAGGAGAGAACATGAGGCAGCGCCCGCCCCTGAAAATGGACCAGCGCACCCCTCTTTGGACCCCGTATGGACCCCGGCCCCCGAAAATTACGAGCCACTGATTCCTGATTTTGTGGCAGAATCAGGAATCAGGTTTGACTCCACCGGCTTCACAGAAATAGACTTTTTCAAAGTCTTTTTCTCTGAGGATTTAATTAACCTCATGGTGGAGCAAACAAATTTGTACGCTCGGCAATTTTTGGCGCAAAACCCCCGTTCATCATTTTCCAACTGGTCTCCTGTAGACGCAGTTGAAATGATGCAGTTTTGGGGCCTGGTCCTCCATATGGGGATCCTGAAGAAGCCAGAAATTCGGCAATATTGGAGTGTTGATATTTTATACAACACTCCACTGTTCCGAATGGTCATGGCTCGGACGCGTTTTGAGGCCATCCACAAATTCCTGCATTATAATGATAATGCACAGTGTCCCCCACGAGATGACCCCAACTTTGACCGCCTGTTCAAAGTTCGGCCGGTCATCGAACACTTCAACAAAAAGTTTGCTGAAGTGTACGTGCCCCAAAGGGACATCTGCGTGGATGAGTCCTTGGTTCATTTTAAGGGACGGCTCGCATTCCGCCAGTACCTGCCCAGCAAGAGGGCAAGGTACGGAATCAAACTCTACAAGCTGTGTGAGAGTACCTCAGGGTACACACACAGCTTTAGAGTTTACGAAGGAAAGGACACCAGGATTGTACCCCCTGAGTGTCCCCCCGTCCTGGGAGTGAGTGGGAAAATTGTGTGGGATTTGGTGCACCCACTGCTGGATAAAGGTTATCACCTTTACACTGATAACTTTTATTCCAGCATCCCACTCTACAAATCCCTCTCTGCGCGAGGTACCGCAGCCTGCGGTACCGTCCGCAAAAATCAGAGAGGCCTCCCAAAGACGCTACTTGGGCTGATGCTCAGAAAGGGTGAGAGCAGAGCCCAATGTAGCGACCACCTGTTGGTGGTCAAGTACAAGGACAAGAGGGATGTCCTTCTCTTGACCACCATACATGGTGATGGCAGCTCCCTCAGCACTGTACGGGGTACCTCTACACAGGTCCGCAAACCGGACTGTGTACTGGGGTACAATAAATACATGGGGGGTGTTGATCTCTCTGATCAACTCCTCCAACCGTACAGTGCTTTGAGAAAGGCCAAGGTGTGGTACAAGAAGCTGTCCGTGCACATCGTCCAAATGGCAATGCTCAACGCTTTCCTGCTGTCACGATGTGCACGCAACAGCGATACGACGTACCTTCAGTTTCAGGAGGTAGTGGTTAAGGCCCTGATGTTTGGCGCTCAGGAAACAGCGGGCCCCAGTACTTCCGGAACTGAAGGTGCTCGTATCATACCAGGTCAGCATTTCCCGGGGGTGGTCCCGCCAACTGGAAGAAAAGGTAAGCCACAAAAAAGGTGCCGAGTGTGTTACAAAAGGGGAATACGCAAGGACACCACTTACCAATGCGACACCTGCCCCGAAAAACCTGGCCTGTGTATGAAGGATTGTTTCAAATTGTACCACACCTCAATGCACTACTAATTTACTTTACAGGAAAGATTAGTTCCAGAAGGGGGGCACATTTAGAAAAGTTCCTTGGGAGTCTACTTTCCAAAATTATGTCACTTGTGGTTTTTTTTTTACTGTTTAGGCACATCAGGGGCTCTGCAAACGGAACATGACGCCCGCAGACCATTCCATCAAAGTCTGCTTCCAAAACGTCACAATTTCCCTTCTGAGCCCCAAATTGTGCCCGAACAGTTTTTTCCCACATATGGGGTACCAGTGTACTCAGGACAAATTGAACAACAACTTTTGGTGTCCAATTTCTCCTCTTAACCTTGGGAAAATAAAAAATTGGGGACTAAAACACATTTGTGTGAGGTAAAAAGTAGGATTTTTTTTTTCACACCTGGGCATTATAAACTTTAGTGAAACACTTGGGGGTTCAAAGTGCTCATCACACACCTAGATAAGTTCCTTAGGGGGTCTAGTTTCCAAAATGGGGTCACATGTGGGGGGTTTCCACTGTTTAGGCACATCAGGGGCTCTGCTAACGGAACATGACGCCCGCAGACCATTCCATCAAAGTCTGCATTCCAAAACGTCACTGCTTCCCTTCCGAGCCCTGCCGTATGCCCAAACAGTGGATCCCCCCAACATATGGGGTATCAGCGTACTCAGGACAAATTGGACAACCACTTTTGGGGTCCAATTTCTCCTCTTACTCTTGGGAAAATAAAAAATTGGGGACTAAAACATCACTTTTGTGGAAAAAAAAAATATTTTTTTTTTTCACGCAAGGGCATTATAAACGTTAGTGAAACACTTGGGGGTTCAAAGTGCTCACCACACACCTAGATAAGTTCCTTAGGGGGTCTAGTTTCCAAAATGGGGTCACATGTGGGGGGTTTCCACTGTTTAGGCACATCAGGGGCTCTGCTAACGGAACATGACGCCCGCAGACCATTCCATCAAAGTCTGCATTCCAAAACGTCACTGCTTCCCTTCCGAGCCCTGCCGTGTGCCCAAACAGTGTATCCCCCCAACATATGGGGTATCAGCGTACTCAGGACAAATTGGACAACCACTTTTGGGGTCCAATTTCTCCTCTTACCCTTGGGAAAATAAAAAATTGGGGACTAAAACATCACTTTTGTGGAAAAAAAAAAAATATTTTTTTTTTCACGCCAGGGCATTATAAACGTTAGTGAAACACTTGGGGGTTCAAAGTGCTCACCACACACCTAGATAAGTTCCTTAGGGGGTCTAGTTTCCAAAATGGGGTCACATGTGGGGGGTTTCCACTGTTTAGGCACATCAGGGGCCCTCCAAACGCGACATGGCGTCCGTTCGCAATTCCAGCCAATTTTGGTTTGGAAAAGTCAAACGGCGTTCCTTCCCTTTCAAGCCCTGCCGTGCGCCCAAACAGTGGTTCCCCCCCACATATGGGGTATCAGCGTACTCAGGACATGTTGGACAACAACTTTTGGTGTCCAATTTCTCTTCTTACCCTTGGGAAAATAAAAAATTGGGGACTAAAACATCATGCTTGTGGAAAAAATATGATTTTTTTTCTTCACGGCTCTACATTACAAACTTGCGTGAAGCACTTGAGGGTTCAAAGTGCTCACCACACATCTAGATAAGTTCCTTAGGGGGTCTAGTTTCCAAAATGGGGTCACATGTGGGGGGTTTCCACTGTTTAGGCACATCAGGGGCCCTCCAAACGCAACATGGCGTCCGTTCGCAATTCCAGCCAATTTTGGTTTGGAAAAGTCAAACGGCGCTCCTTCCCTTTCAAGCCCTGCCGTGCGCCCAAACAGTGGTTCCCCCCACATATGGGGTATCAGCGTACTCAGGACATGTTGGACAACAACTTTTGTGGTCCAATTTCTCCTCTTACCCTTGGGAAAATAAAAATTTGGGGACTAAAACATCATGTTTGTGGAAAAAATATGATTTTTTTTCTTCACGGCTCTACATTACAAACTTGCGTGAAGCACTTGAGGGTTCAAAGTGCTCACCACACATCTAGATAAGTTCCTTAGGGGGTCTAGTTTCCAAAATGGGGTCACATGTGGGGGGTTTCCACTGTTTAGGCACATCAGGGGCCCTCCAAACGCAACATGGCGTCCGTTCGCAATTCCAGCCAATTTTGGTTTGGAAAATTCAAACGGCTCTCCTTCCCTTTCGAGCCCTGCCGTGCGCCCAAACAGTGGTTCCCCCCCACATATGGGGTATCAGCGTACTCAGGACATGTTGGACAACAACTTTTGTGGTCCAATTTCTCCTCTTACCCTTGGGAAAATAAAAATTTGGGGACTAAAACATCATGTTTGTGGAAAAAAATATGATTTTTTTTCTTCACGGCTCTACATTACAAACTTGCGTGAAGCACTTGAGGGTTCAAAGTGCTCACCACACATCTAGATAAGTTCCTTAGGGGGTCTAGTTTCCAAAATGGGGTCACATGTGGGGGGTTTCCACTGTTTAGGCACATCAGGGGCCCTCCAAACGCGACATGGCGTCCGTTCGCAATTCAGCCAATTTTGGTTTGGAAAAGTCAAACGGCGCTCCTTCCCTTTCAAGCCCTGCCGTGCGCCCAAACAGTGGTTCCCCCCCACATATGGGGTATCAGCGTACTCAGGACATGTTGGACAACAACTTTTGTGTCCAATTTCTCCTCTTACCCTTGGGAAAATAAAAATTTGGGGACTAAAACATCATGTTTGTGGAAAAAAATATGATTTTTTTTCTTCACGGCTCTACATTACAAACTTGCGTGAAGCACTTGAGGGTTCAAAGTGCTCACCACACATCTAGATAAGTTCCTTAGGGGGTCTAGTTTCCAAAATGGGGTCACATGTGGGGGGTTTCCACTGTTTAGGCACATCAGGGGCCCTCCAAACGCGACATGGCGTCCGTTCGCAATTCCAGCCAATTTTGGTTTGGAAAAGTCAAACGGCGCTCCTTCCCTTTCAAGCCCTGCCGTGCGCCCAAACAGTGGTTCCCCCCCACATATGGGGTATCAGCGTACTCAGGACAGTTGGACAACAACTTTTGTGGTTCAATTTCTCCTCTTACCCTTGGGAAAATAAAAATTTGGGGACTAAAACATCATGCTTGTGGAAAAAATATGATTTTTTTTCTTCACGGCTCTACATTACAAACTTGCGTGAAGCACTTGAGGGTTCAAACTACTCACCACACATCTAGATAAGTTCCTTAGGGGGTCTAGTTTCCAAAATGGGGTCACATGTGGGGGGTTTCCACTGTTTAGGCACATCGGGGCCTCTCCAAACGCGACATGGCGTCTGTTCTCAATTCCAGCCAATTTTGGTTTGGAAAAGTCAAACTGCGCTCCTTCCATTCCAAGCTCTGTCGTGTGCCCAAACAGTGGTTTCCCTCACATATGGGGTATCGCGTACTCAGGAGAAATTGGCACAACAACTTTATCAGTCCATTTTTCCTTTTTCCCTTGTGAAAATAAAAAAATGTTTGTAAAAGATCATTTTTGTGACTAAAAAGTAAAATGTTAATTTTTTCCTTCCACGTTGCTTCAGCTCCTGTGAAGCACCTGAAGGGTTAATAAACTTCTTGAATGTGGTTTTGAGTACCTTGAGGGGGTTAGTTTTAGAATGGTGTCACTTTTGGGTATTTCTGCTATATAGACCCTCAAAGTGACTTCAAATATGAGGTGGTCCCGAAAAAAAATGGCTTTGTAAATTTTGTTGTAAAAATGAGAAATCGCTGGTCAACTTTTAACCCTTAAAAATTTCCTAACAAAAAAAAATTTTGCTTCCAAAATTGTGCTGATGTAAAGTAGACATGTGGGATATATATTATTTCTTAACTATTTTGTGTGACAATATTTCTCTGTTTTAAGGGAATAAAAATTCAAAGTTTGAAAATTGCAAAATTTTCAAAATTTTTGCCATATTTGCATTTTTTTCAAAATAAATGCAAGTTTAGGATATGGAAGAATTTTACCACTGTCATGAAGTACAATATGTCACGAGAAAACAATCTCAGAATCGGAAGATCCGTTGAAGCGTTCCAGAGTTATAACCTCATAAAGAGACAGTGGTCAGAATTGTAAAAATTGGCCCGTCATTAACGTGCAAACCACCCTTGGGGGTGAAGGGGTTAAACAGTGGGTCTCTTAACTTTTATAGCCTATGCTGTGAGTGGTGGGCTGCCAAGAATTACGATGCACCCAATTTCTTTCACAAATATCCATGAGGGCTTCCATAAAATATGTTGCATTGAATGCAAAGCCTGCACTGCTACCAAGTAATATGCACCCCAATAAGCCTTTGAACCCATGGTACTGGATGGGCTCAGGAAAATCCACTTCACATTATTCATTTTGCACTCCCATTCAGTTTTTTTTGCACCGACTGCAAGGCCTGCCCTGCTACCAAGTCATAATGCACCCCAATTATTATTATTATTATACATTTATATAGCGCCATTTATTTCATGGCGCTTTACATATGAAAAGGGAAAAATATAGACAGGTACAATAAACATGTGCTAGACAAGGGACACACAAGTACAGAAGGAGAAAGGACCCTGGCCGCGAGGGCTCACAGTCTGCAGGGACGGGTGAGAATACACTAGGAAAGGGTAGAGCTGGTCGTGCGATGGTTCAGTAGACTGAGGATCATTGCAGGTTGTAGGCTTGTCGGAACAGGTGGGTCTTCAGGTTTTTCTTGAAGGTCTCCGTTGTTGGTGAAAGTCTGATGTTTTGCGGCAGGGAGTTCCAGAGTATGGGGGAAGCCGGGAGAAGTCTTGTATGCGGTTGTGGAAGAAGAGATGAGGGGGGAGTCGAGAAGGAGATCTTGAGAGGATCGAAGGTTGCGTGTAGGTAGGTAGCGGGAGACCATGTCACAGATGTATGGAGGAGAAAGGTTGTGGATGGCTTTGTATGTCATGGTTAGGGTTTTGAACTGGAGCCTCTGGGCAATGGGAAGCCAGTGAAGGGCCTGGCATAGGGGGGAGGCTGGGGAATAGCGGAGAGACAGGTGAATTAGTCGGGCAGCAGAGTGTAGGATGGACTGGAGTGGTGCCAGAGTGCTGGAGGGGAGGCCAGACAGTAGGAGGTTGCAGTAGTCGAGGTGGGAGATGATAAGGGCGTGCACTAGTGTTTTTGTGGTTTCATGGTTGAGGAATGTGGTGATCCGGAAAATATTTTTGAGTTTGAGGCGGCAGGAGGTGGCGAGGGCTTGGATATGTGGTTTGAAAGAGAGGGCAGAGTCGATGATCACCCCAAGGCACCGAGCATGCGGGACTGGGGAAAGCGAGCAGCCATTGACATTGATGGATTGTTCTGGTGGAGGGGTAGAATGAGGTGGGGGAAAGATGATGAATTCTGTTTTGTCCATGTTCAGTTTGAGAAAGCGAGCAGAAAAGAAGGCTGAGATAGCAGACAGACACTGTGGGATTTTGGTCAGTAGGGAGGTGAGGTCAGGTCCAGATAGTTAGATTTGCGTGTCATCAGCGTAGAGGTGATACTGCAAGCCGTGTGATTCTATGAGCTGTCCCAGGCCGGAGGTGTAGATGGAGAAGAGTAGGGGTCCTAGGACTGAGCCTTGAGGAACACCGACAGACAGGGGGCGAGGTGAGGAGGTGGTGTGTGAGAGGGAGACACTAAATGTTCGGTCTGTTAGGTATGATGAGATCCAGGATAGGGCCAAGTCTGTGATGCCAAGAGATGAGAGAATCTGTAGCAGGAGGGAATGGTCCACGGTGTCGAAGGCAGAAGAAAGGTTCAGGAAAAAGAGGACAGAGTAGTGTCGCTTGCTCTTGGCAGTTAGCAGGTCGTTAGTGACTTTAGTTAGGGCAGTTTCAGTTGAGTGATGTGGTCAGAAGCCAGATTGTAACCGGTCAAAGAGGGAACAGGAGGAGAGGTGGGAGGACAGTTCAAGATATACATGCTGTTCCAGTAGTTTTGAGGCTAGGGGAGAAGAGATATCGGGCGATAGTTAGACACAGAGGATGGGTCAAGGGAGGGCTTTTTGAGGATGGGTGTGATTGAAGCATGTTTGAAGGATGAAGGAAAGACACCATTTGTAAGTGAAAGGTGGAAGAGGTGTGCGAAAGTAGGGATGAAGACTGTGGCAAAGTTAGGGATGAGGTGGGACGGGAGTGGGTCAAGCGCGCAAGTGGTGAGGTGTGATCTTGACAGGAGAGTGGAGAGCTGATCTTCTGTCATGGTGGTGAAGCTGGTTTTGGAAGAACAGGGCTGAGTGGCTAAGAGGGGCATTGGGGTCTGCGGGCCAAAGCCTTCTCTGATAGTATCAATCTTTTGCTTAAAGAAGGAGGCAAAGTCTTCAGCAGAAATGAGAGGAGAGGGAGGAGGTGCTGTGGGATGGAGTAGAAAATTGAAAGTGTTGAAGAGCTGTTTAGGGTTGTGAGACAGGGAGGATATGAGAGTTGCGAAGTAAGTTTGTTTTGCGGCAGAGGGCGTGGACTTGAAGCTGGCAAGGGACTGCTTGTATTCGTTGAAGTGCTCGGTAGAATGGGTTCTCTTCCATCTCCGCTCGGTAGCCCTGGAAGCCCGTCTCAGTTCTTTGGTCAGGCCGGTCAGCCACGGCTGCCTGTTGATTGTACGAGTTTTGCTCTGCGTGAGGGGGGCGGCCGAATCAAGTGTGGCTTTTATTGTGGTGTTATAAAATGTGGCAGCAGCATCTGTGTCATGAAGTGAGGCTATCTCTGTGAGAGGGAGGAGGGACTCCGATTGTAAATTGAGGTGTTTGAGATTTCTGCGAGGGTGGGTGAGTTTGTGGAGTGTGGGATGCGTACTAACAGAGGAGAGGGAAGAGAATGTCAGTAGGTTGTGGTCAGACAGGGGGAGTGGGGAGTTAGTGAGATTAGTGAGGGAACAGAGACGGGTGAAGATAAGGTCCAGCGTGTGACCATCTTTGTCAGTGGCCGCAGAGGACCATTGAGTGAGGCCGAGGGAAGCCATGAGCGATAGAAGTTTAGAGGCAGCCGGGATGGAAGTGTCAATGGGGATGTTGAAATCGCCCATGATGATGGTGGGGATGTCAGCAGAGAGGAAATGGAGTAGACAGGTGGTGAAGTGGTCGAGAAAGGTGGAGATGGCTAGTTCCGGGGGGCGGTAGATGACAGCCAGTTGGAGGTTAGAGGAATAGATGCGGAACGAGGGAATAGCAGCGGAGGGTGGAAGTTGAATAGGGGTAAAGGAGCAGGTATCAGACAGGAGTAGAGTTGAGAATTCCGATACCGCAAGTATCGGGTATCGGCCGATATTCGCTGTATTGGAATTCCGATACTTAGTTCCGATATTTTTCATATATCGTATACCGGAATCGGAAGTTCCCATAATTCTTTGAGAGGCAATGTGATTTTAGACAGCCAATGATGAATCCTACGAAGTGTGGGCACATCCTGTAATGCTGCGGTCATGTTAACTAATGGCATGGCTGTGATTGGATGCTGAAATGATGTCAGAATGCACTATAAAAGACGCCGCCGCCATTTTACCGTACTGTGCTGTGAATTAAGTTAGGGACAGGACGCTGCTCTGCTGACTCTGAGGGACAGTTAGAGATAGCGTTTTTGTGAATTGTTCTGTAGGCAGGCTATTTGAGAAACCGCTTGTAAATCATCCTTTTTCCTTGCAGTGTTGTTTTCATAGCTCTGTGCAAGGTGTGTGTGTGAGTGCAGGTGACGCTGCAGTTTGCTCTGCATCCAACGCTGTTTGTAGTCATCTGCACGTGTCACTCACTGACTCTTTTTTTTTTTATTTTGTGGAATTGGTGCTGCTCCATTCAATTGAAATTAACAGTAATCTATTAGTGTGACGTGCTTCCATCCGTATCCAATACATTGGTTGCAAACACTATAGAAGTATACAAAGGGGCCTTTCACAGCTAGTGAACAGTTGTGTGCAGTGTTCACTGTAGTCTGAGGTTTTCATTTTTGTAGTGCAGATCACGCTCCAGTTAGTTCTTCAACCACTGCTGGTTGTAGTCGGCTGAGCGTGTGTCACTGCCTCGTCCTTGACATTTTTCTCAAATTGGTGCTGCTCCATTCTATTTCAAATAACTCAAATCTATTAGTGTGACGCGCTTTCATCCGTATACAATACATTGGTTGCAAACAGTCTAGAAGTACACAAAGGGGCCTTTCACAGCTAGTGAACAGTTGTGTGCAGTGTTCACTGTAGTCTGAGGTTTTCATTTTTGGAGTGCAGATCACGCTCCAGTTAGTTCTTCAACCACTGCTGGTTGTAGTCTGCTGAGCGTGTGTCACTGCCTCGTCCTTGACATTTTTCTCAAATTGGTGCTGCTCCATTCTATTTCAAATAACTCAAATCTATTAGTGTGACGCGCTTTCATCCGTATACAATACATTGGTTGCAAACAGTCTAGAAGTACACAAAGGGGCCTTTCACAGCTAGTGAACAGTTGTGTGCAGTGTTCACTGTAGTCTGAGGTTTTCATTTTTGGAGTGCAGATCACGCTCCAGTTAGTTCTTCAAACAATGCTGGTTGTAGTCTGTTGAGCGTGTGCCACTGCCTCATCCTTGACATTTTTCTCTAATTGGTGCTGCTACATTCTATTTCAAATAACTCAAATCTATTAGTGTGACGCGCTTCCATCTGTATACAATACATTGGTTGCAAACAGTCTAGAAGTACACAAAGGGCATTTCACAGCTAGTGAACAGTTGTGTGCAGTGTTCACTGTAGTCTGAGGTTTTCATTTTTGGAGTGCAGATCACGCTCCAGTTAGTTCTTCAAACAATGCTGGTTGTAGTCTGTTGAGCGTGTGCCACTGCCTCATCTTGACATTTTTCTCTAATTGGTGCTGCTCCATTCTATTTCAAATAACTCAAATCTATTAGTGTGACGCGCTTCCATCCGTATACAATACATTGGTTGCAAACAGCCTTTTTGTTAAGGTACAGTATTATATCGACATTGTACAGGTGTCGCTATTCAGTCTGATAACTAGATATCATTCACCTTTTCTATCAGTTGTCGTTGTTTCAGCACCACTTGCAGGTATATATTTTGCTATTGTGACTATGCACTATTGACTTTAACAAGGTAATGCATGATTTTTGTTACCGATTCTCATGTTTACATGATGGACCTTTATGATATGGGTTGTTAAATTTTTAATTAAATATGTATTTTTTCAAATGACACAAATATAAGTAATGTTGAAGAGGACTAGTCCTACATCCATTGTTTGCACAATATTACAGGTGTACATCACGTCCCTTAATCAACAATGGATTATTATATTTACTTGTATGCTTTTATTTAAAAGCCAAGAAGACTGAAGGCTAACCTTCGCACTGCAGCTGTTGTCAAAGTTCAACCCACATTATGCACTTCCAACATTGCAGCATTTGAGGCATGATGTGAGTTGGATTTGTCTAAGTTATGGAGTGACAAGGTTCACCATCAGTACCCTATAGCATAAGTAGGCTTTTGTGTTAGCATTTGTGTTCGACATGTGGATATCTGCAGTAATATGTCACAATTATTTAGTTACAGATTTGTGACAAAGACTAATATTTAGACTTGAGAGTCCTCAGTGGTTGATACCTTTTAATGGCTAACTGAAAAGATGGTAACAAATTGCAAGCTTTCGAGACTACTCCGGTCTCTTCATCAGGCAAAGACTAAAACAAAAACTGAAGAATCACATATATATATATATATATACACAAGAGGACACAGGAATAGTGCAATAGGTACCTATTGCACTATTCCTGTGTCCTCTTGTGTATATATATATATGTGATTCTTCAGTTTTTGTTTTAGTCTTTGCCTGATGAAGAGACCGGAGTAGTCTCGAAAGCTTGCAATTTGTTACCATCTTTTCAGTTAGCCATTAAAAGGTATCAACCACTGAGGACTCTCAAGTCTAAATATTAGTCTTTGTCACAAATCTGTAACTAAATAATTGTGACATATTACTGCAGATATCCACATGTCGAACACAAATGCTATTGCCCACATCGTAGTTCCTCTCAGCTGAAGACAACTGCTGGGAAAAGAAGGCACAGAGATGCAAGACATTGTTCTCACCTGTTCTCTGAGAGAGTATAGCTCCAACGGCACAGTCTGAAGCATCCACCTCTATTATGAAGGCAAGCTCGGGGTTGGGATGTACAAGATAGGTGCGGTGGTAAATTTATCCTTTAAACAGGAAAATGCTTCCTGAGCTTGCGGGGTCCAGGAGAACCTAGACTGTATCCGGGTAAGTTGGGTGATAGGTGACACTACCTCAGAAAAATTCTTAATGAAACGTTATAGAAGTTGGCAAACCCGATGAAACGCTGCACCTCCTTCAGATTTCTAGGAATTGGCCAATCCTTGATGGCTTGGGTCTTGCTTCCATCCATACTAATCCCTTGCGTAGACAGTACATACCCCAGAAATTGAATTTCGGTCCTATGGAATTCACATTTTTCAAGTTTGATGTAGAGATGGTTTTGTCTTAGGCGTTCTAAGACCATTCTCACATGTCCATGATGTTCCTCTGTGGAGTTAGAAAAAATTAGAATATCATCCAGATAAATCACCACAAATGTATCTAGGAGATCCCTGAAGATATCATTCACGAAGTGTTGGAAAGTGGCTGGGGCGGTACTCAGACCAAAAGGCATAACTAGATATTCAAAGTGTCCATAGCGTGACCTGAAAGCAGTCTTCCATTCATCCCCAGGTCTGATACGGACCAAGTTATAGGCCCCACGGAGATCCAGTTTAGAGAAAATTTTGGCATACCGCACTCTCTCCAACAACTCAGGGATTAAAGGCAATGGATAACGGTTTCTAATAGTAACCTTATTGAGTTCCCTATAGTCTATGCAGGGTCTCAGAGATCCATCTTTCTTCTTCACAAAGAAGATGGGTGCACCTGCGGGAGATGAAGAGGGGCGTATGAAGCCCTTGGCTAAATTTTCGTCTATATAATCCTTCAAAGCTTTTAGCTCGGGCCCCGCTAGGGGGTAGATCTTACCAAAAGGTATCTCGGCTCCGGGTAATAATTCAATTGGACAATCATATGGATGGTGAGGAGGAAGCTGATCAGCGTTCTTCTTGTCACATAAATCGTCATAGTCCTGGTATACAGCTGGTAGTTCAGGGACTGACATGGTTCCTTTAGGAACAGAGCAAGCTGAAACTCCTTGACTCATCTGTTTCTCCGGAAAGTGTAATTCCTTGGTCTCCCAGTTAATCGTAGGATTCTGCGCCTGCAGCCATTGTAGCCCTAGAATGATGGGAAAGTGGGGAGAAGAGATAAGCAAAAAAGACATTTTCTCCTGATGATCTTTACCCATAAGGACCCTCAAAGGCTCTGTTTCTTGATCCACTGGTCCAGAAGTCAGTAGAGAGCCATCCACAGTCTCCATCTGTACTGGAGTAGCCTTCTTCACTGAACGTATCCCCTGTTTCAGAGCAAAGGAGATATCCATAAAATTTCCACTTGCTCCTGAGTCGATCATAGCAGAGCTAGACACCCAGACTGAGTCAACCCAGAGTTTGATGGAAAGGAAGCAATGAGAATTGTTTATTTTACAACTCAGCTGGGACACCGCTGAGGAAACTTGAAAAATTGCAGCGTTTATACCGTCATCGTCCCCAGAACTAACAGAGTTTAAGTCCGAGAAATCAAGATCTCTTGCAGCAGATCTCTCTGGAGCCTGAGGCTCGGACATGACAGAGCTCCTCTCGCAACACTCACAGTGAATGACTGCTGCAGTAGTCTTACGAGAACGGCTGGGGCAGTTTATAATGAAGTGCCCTGACTTACCACAGTAGAAACATAGATTTTCCTTTATACGATGTTCTTTGCGTGCATCACTAACCCGTCTTTGTAAAGAGTCCACCTGCATGGGTTCAGGTTCTGGTTCCCTTGTGATCCTACTCAAAGGTTCCTTAGCTGAGGAGGGAGGTAGTAAAAGGTTAGTGCGATTATTTTCGAACCATCTCTCTTGTCTGCGTTCAGTCAGACGAGCATCAATACGGATACAATAGTTAATAAAGTCACCTAACGCAGTGGGAGGGTCGGCACGAGCAAGTTCATCCTTAATCAGTGGAGACAACCCTTTCCGAAAAATAGATTTTTTAGCGGAAGTGTCCCAAGTGGTATCAAGAGCCCATCTCCTGAAATCCAGGGCATATTCGGCTACTGAACACTTACCTTGGCGCAAAGTTAACATGGCTGCTTCAGCTGTTGCACCTCGATTGGGGTCATCAAACACCTGCCCCATGGCTGAAATAAAAGCATCAAGGTGATTCAAACAATCATCCTCAGTCTCAATCAGAGGGTTTGCCCACATCAAAGCCTTATTGGTAAGCAACATGATTATAGTAAGCACTTTGGATCGTTCAGTGGGAAATTGTGAAGCATGTGCAGAGAAAAATAAATTGCATTGATTAATAAATCCCCTGAATTTCTCACGTTCACCGCCAAAACGAAAAGGAGGTAATTTGGGGATCCCAGAACTTGGGGTTATGGCAGGAGCCTGGGCTCGTTCCTCTAGAGCCTCAATCCTGGCTCGCAATTCCTGGGTAGTCTGTCTAAACACTTGCAAATTATGATTAGTGAGGTCCTGTAGGCTTGCAAAACGGGTTTTTAAAGTCTGTACATCTGAAAGGATTGTATCAGTCACTCCGCAAAGTTCCTTTATGCGGGCCTCCATCTTCCAGATCTTTTAAGGCAGAGGTGCTGGAAGGAGAAGAGGAAAGGAAAAAAAAAAAAAAAACAATAGTGTTTACCTGTGGTAACACTCCAGAGTAAAATTTTAAGGGAATGCGCTCACCTGGAATGGTTGTGAGAAGTCACAACCACTGTCATCACATAAGGTATTAAACGGACATCTGATATCCACAGTCACAGCAGACACGGCTTTCCCAGACCCAGCAGACAATAAACATTGGCTCCTGAATCTTGTCAAGTATAGTGTACAGTTCCTATAGCGTCTTGTGCTTGGGTGCGAGGAAAACACAGGAGACATAGGTTGAAATGAAATGACTTGTATTACTTCATACAAGCATGCTGAAAAGTTCACACAGTTTGCAGTAATAATAATAATAATATATCTTTATTTATATAGCGCCATCATATTCCGCAGCGCTTTACAGTTTAACAGTTTCAAAACACAAGTCATAAGTAACAACGTTAACAATACAGTAATTAAAGCAAAATAAGACGGCCCTGCTCGTGAGAGCTTACAATCTACAATGAGGTGGGGGAGATACAAAATACAGGGGTGTATATACAATGGTGCATTTACAATGATGGTCCAGCCATCTTAAGGGAGTGAGGGATGGATGGAGATAGTGAATGGGCTACACACACACACACACACACACACTTACACATAGAATGACTTTGATTAGTGAATGTGATAGGCCGCTCTGAACAGATGTGTTTTGAGGGAGCGCCTGAAATCATGCAAATTGTGGATAGTCCTAATTTCTTGGGGTAGAGCATTCCAGAGGATTGGCGCAGCGCGGGAGAAGTCTTGGAGTCGGGAGTGGGAGGTACGGATTAGTGCAGAGGTTAGTCGAAAGTCGTTTGCAGAGTGCAGCAGTCGGTTAGGCCGATAGATAGAAATGAGGGAGGAGATGTAGGGGGGTGCTGCAGTGTGGAGAGCTTTGTGGGTGAGAACAAGTACTTTGAATTGGATCCTATAATGAATGGGCAGCCAGTGTAAGGACTGGCGAAGAGCGGACGCGTCCGAGTACCGATTAGCCAGATGGATAACCCTGGCTGCTGCATTAAGGATGGACTGGAGAGGGGATAGTCGAGTAATGGGGAGGCCAAGTAATAGAGCGTTACAGTAGTCCAGGCGGGAGTGGATCAATGCTACAGTGAGGGTTTTTGTTGTTTCCATGGTGAGAAAAGGGCGGATTCTAGAGATGTTCTTTAGGTGTAGGCGGCAAGAGCGGGCAAGAGATTGTATATGGGAGGTGAAGGAGAGATTGGTATCAAACATAACACCCAGACAGCGAGCCTGCTGCCGGGGTGTTATTATGGTGCCGCCCACTGAGAGGGAAATGTCAGATTTAGGGAGGTTAGTAGACGGCGGGAGCAGAAGAAGTTCAGTTTTGGAGAGGTTGAGTTTCAGATAGAGAGCAGACATGATGTTGGAGACTGCGGACAGACAGTCGGTGGCGTTCTGTAGTACAGCGGGGGTAAGGTCGGGGGATGACGTGTATAATTGTGTGTCATCAGCATAAAGATGGTACTGAAAGCAAATCTGCTGATGGTCTGTCCAATTGGGGCGGTGTAGAGAGAGAAGAGAAGGGGGCAAGGACTGAGCCCTGGGGTACACCGACTGTGAGAGGGAGAGGAGATGAAGTGGAGCCAGAGAACGAAACACTGAAGGAGCGGTCAGAAAGATAGGAGGAGAACCAGGAGAGAACAGTGTCCTTAATACCTAGAGAGTGGAGCCTGGACAGTAGGAGACGGTGGTCAACCGAGTCGAAAGCTGCAGAAAGGTCGAGTAGAATGAGCAGAGAGTGGTCGCCGTTACGTTTTGCTGTCAGAAGGTCATTGGACACTTTGATGAGTGCAGTTTCAGTCGAATGTAGGGGTCGGAAGCCGGACTGTGAAGGGTCTAGGAGGGAGTGAGTGGAGAGGTAACGGGTGAGGCGGGAGTAGACTAGGCGCTCCAAAAGTTTGGAGATGAAGGGGAGATTGGAGACCGGTCTGTAGTTGTTTGTGCAGGAAGGGTCAAGAGCGGGTTTCTTTAGTAGTGGAGTAATGATGGAGTGTTTGAGGGAGGATGGGAAAATGCCAGAGGAGAGTGAGAGATTGAAGATTGTAGTTAGGTGAGTTGTGACAACAGGAGAAAGAGACTGGAGGAGATGTGAGGGGATGGGGTCGGTAGTGCATGTAGTCGGACGAGAGGAAGAGAGGAGTCTGGAGACTTCTTCTTCTGTGATGGGATCAAATGTGGAAATTGAGCCAGGGGAAATGCAGGGTGGGATGGGAGTCACAGCACTTGGTGGTTGAGAGCAGATTTCCTGACGGATAGTATCTATTTTTCTATA
>JARQOD010005381.1:9509-48336 GCA_033576555.1 Oophaga sylvatica
TCTGGGTCAGAATGCCTCCTCCCACCTTTGGAAAGAAGCGCCCAACTTCAAGAAAAAATTGCTCACTTGAATTAGGACGTGGGAAGGGTGCGGAAAGCGAAGGTTTTTGAAAAAAAAAAAAAGGCCTCTTCTGCCTGGAGGCCATTCTTAGAGTTAACACCTTTTTCGGGTTAGGCTGTGATTGGAGCCACTGAGGGAAAAGTGTGGGAATAATATTGCCGATAGTAATTGGCGAACCCGGGGGAACCTTTGTTGGCTTTTGCCCGACGGACGAGGCCAGTTGAGGACTGAGACAACTTCTCGGATCCTCTTCAATCTGTGGAATCAATGTACCCAAGGGAAAGGCAAAGAAGACTGCTCAAAGAGGCATTTCTCTATTTGGCATATAGCCGTTCTCTCCGTCTTTGTAAAGACCAGGCGTACTTGCCCGGTGTGAAACAATCGCAGAAAAAAAATCAAATATCGTCCAGGTAAACCCGAACAAGTTAAGCCGTCCTGAAAATGTCTTAAAACAAATTCCTGAAAAACCGCGGTGCATTGTTGGCCAATGGCTTACCAATATTATGGGTGGCCGTCCGGGTTTGAAGGCTGTTTTCCATTCTCCCCCTCTGACGGATCAGGTTTGTAGGCCCCCTGAGGCCAATTTGGTGAAGTCTTGGCCCCTCGGAGACGTCAAACACTCTGAAAAAAAGGTAATGGATACCTGTTTTTTTCCGTAATTTGATTTAACCCCGTTGTCAATGCAGGGAAGGACCTCCTTTTTTCACAAAGAAGAATCCAGCTCCTGCCGGTGCGATGACTTTCGGATAAATCCTCTAGCCAGATTCTCTTGGATGTAGTGACATGGCCTGAGTCTCTGCCTGTGAAAGGGGAAAAACTCTCCCGCGAGGAGGGATGTTCCAGGAGAAGCTCTTCTGACAGTCTTGACCTGTGTGGAGGTAGTCTTCAGCTCCTTTTCCCAAAGACGTCAGGTGGACCAAAGACGGAAGGCAACCCGGAGGGTATCAGGCTGGATGGAGGCAAAAACAGGTTGAATCCGGGTTAAGCACGATTATCAGGTATCTCCCCAAACGCAGAACTTTCCTTTTTTCCAATTAAGGATGGTTTCATGACTGGGCCAGGTAAACCCTAAAAAAAAAGGGAGGGGGATAAACCGGGATATACTTAAAATCGCATTCGTTCAGTATGCATTGACTACCCGGAGTTCCCATCAACCGGTTTGAAACTGGCGGGCTCGGTCAGCGGTTTGCATCCACGGCGGACCCTGTAAGGATCAGGAAGCGGGGACGGTAGCGGTAATGCCCACAACCGCCTGCTGGATGAAGTTCCCTGCAGCCCCCAAAATCCATGACAATGTTCGGAGAATTTTATTGCTCCATAGGACAGGGATGAGATGTGTAAAGAGGGAGAGGATTTCTCTACCTAGGTGGCCCCCTACCGGACCTAGGCACTGGGTTTCCCGACTTTTTAGGACTAAATGGTCAAATGTTCAGAATACCGCTGTAAACAACTTCCCCTTGCACGTGCCTCCCGGCGGCGGGGTGGCCAAATTCTGGTCCACCTCCGGCCTGGGCGGGGGGGAAGTACCTGTTTTGTACAAATAAGTCCGGTGATAGGCCTTTTGCCCGCTTGATCTCCATGGAGCGCTCCTGAAAATGAGGTCAATTCGGGTTGCCAAGGTATTAGCCCTCCAAGAGGGTAGGTCTGTCCCGCCCTACTCATCCTTGATTCTTCCGGATAGGCCTTCCCAAAAGTTAGAACCGGGCCTCTTGTTCCACGATAATTCGCAGAGGGGGCGGAATTTAACAGCAATGACTACCCGTGAGAAGAACCTTGGTGCAGGCGGAGCAGGCTGAGGCAGATGAAGTGGTGCGACCAGGTTATGAAAGTCCTGCGAAAAGCCTCTGGAAAGATTGAAGATGTTAACCAGTGGATCCCCTCTCCCCATAGGGTTTCCAGGCGAGGGCCTTCCTCCCAGGTGTGACATGATTGAAGCCCCACCTTGGCTGGTCAGAAGGCAAACAATGCCCCAAGATTTCGAAGGTAGAGTGCAATGATTGAGGGGAAACCCCGACCAGAGTGGGGTCACCGGAAAGGGTAGGAGCCCGCCAGACGGGGCCTTGAATTGCCATGGGGAACTGGTACCTGATTTTGTAAAGAGCAGGTGCAGAGAGGACCCTAAGGATCCTGCGGGTAACAAGCTGGTTAATCTTGATTCTTGTCCTGTGAACTCCCAAACGGGTCACCTCCTGGACAGATCCGTGGTCGGAGATCCTGGGATTCCACGGGTTCCATGCCGGAGCATCGTAACGAATGGGAAGGGAGCAAGGTGGGAAGTTCACTTCTTTTTATTTTTTAATGTGGAACCTCGGACCGCGGTCCGGGGGGCTCCGAAGGGGGTAATTGAGCCCGGGTACCCCTAGTAAGACCCCTCCCAACAGGCCAAATGGAATACCCGGGGAACAGGTGCACCCCAGTTAGACCCCGGAAAGTGCCGCTTCCCAGGGGACCAAAAGGGTAACGGTATTTACGAGTCGTGGAGGGGTTTTTTGGGAGAAGGGTAAGGTCCTGGTCCGAAGGATGGTGTAGGCTGGCTCCAGTGCTTGACGGTCCACGGTACGGTGGCGAGGCGGAAACGGGGACCTTGCGCCGTAATGCCGAGATTGCCAGGTTAGCCAGTTACGGGTTTGCAAGGATCTGAGGAGACAAACGTATCACGAAGCACAGAGATGCAGACCAGCGGAGACAATCAGGAACAAAACCGGTGAGCAATGATAGAAACGTTGCTCCGGCACTCCCCTAATGTGGGTGCCAGATTAGTATGGTCGCAGCCATTTGGTTAATTATTTTCAAAAAATGCACGCTGCCCTTTTAAGAGAGACGGTGGGCGGGCCCTCGCGTCCTAAGAAGATATCTGGAGGCTGCCAGCAGCGTGCCAGGAAGTGGAGGAGGACCAGGATGCCTAGAAGCAGAGGGACAGGAACCCCAGCCCGCGCGCAGACTGCTGCAGAGGGACAGCTAGAGGAACAGGTGAGGACCAGGACGGAGTGCAGAGCCAGCGCTGGGACCGAGTTTAACATGGATCCTGTGTTATATACGTATATAGAGGTGTTATCAGTCATTGTACAGGAGGGGGAGATGAGCTGTGACATCATTATTTGTGAATGGTGAATCCTGTGTTATCTACTGTATATAGAGATGTTATCATCTTGTACAGGAGGAGGTGAGGTGAGCTGTGATATCCACCTATTGTGAATGGTGGATCCTGTGTTATCTACTGATTAGAGGGTTATCAGTATTGTACAGGAGGGGGAGATGAGCTGTGACATACCTATTGTGAATGGGGATCCTGTGTTATCTCCTGTATATAGAGGTGTTATCAGTCATTGTACAGGGGAGGAGGAGGTGAGCTGTGACATCACCTATTGTGGTGGTGGATCCTGTGTTATCTGCTGTATATAGAGGTGTTATCAGTTCATTGTACAGGAGGGGGAGGTGAGCTGTGACATCTTTATTGTGAATGGTGGATCCTGTGTTATCTGTGTATATAGAGGTGTTATCAGTAGTGTTGAGCATTCGATACTGCAAATATCGGGTATCGGCCGATATTAGCTGTTATCGGAATTCCGATTCGAGTTCCGATATTTTCGTCTTATCGGATACCGGAATCGGGATGTCACTGTCACTGTCAGTGTCCGTCGGTCGGGTGCTGTCCAGGAGTCAGCGGCACTTACCCGGCAGAAGATCTCCGGCGGTCACGTCCTGCACTGCTTCATGCCGCAATCTTCTTTCCCCGGCGGTCACATGCAGTTTCCGCGATAATGCAGTGACTGCTGGGTAATCGCGGCCGAAAGCTGCAGTCCGATGACGTCACCGCCGGGGGAAGCTGGGTAAGCAGCTGTGCTGCGTCGGGATGTCAGGCTCTGCCTGTCATTTCCGATGTAGCAGAGCTTGGATCGTCGTGGGACTATCGTTACTATTGGACTGCGTCGGACAGGTGGTAACTGTTGGTTTGTTTTTTTTCTTTTTTTTCAGGAGATCGATGGCGTCGCAGGAATGAGAGAGTAATAAATTAATGAAAACTTGTTGTTCTTTTATTTCATTAAAAGATTTTTTTTGCTTTGTCTTTTTTTTATTCATTTAATAACTTTGGGATTTATAATGGATCGGTGTCTTATTGACACCTCTCCATTATTAACCGGGCTTATGTCACGTGCATCAACGGTGACAATAACCCCTTATTACCCCGCTTGCCACCACTCAGGGCAAGTGGGAAGAGCCGGGTTAAAGTGCACAATTGGCACATCTTTTGATGCGCCAAATGTGGGGCTGCTGTAGCCTGGTATTATCAGGCTGTTGAGGGCCAAAATCCATGGGCCCTGACAGTCTTTTAATATCAGGCCGCAACAGTCTGCATTTTTACTTGGCTGGTTAACAAAAATAGGGGGACCCCTACGCCGTTTTTTTTTTCGAGGGGATCCCCTATTTTTGTTAACCAGCCAAGCTAAGCAGACTGCTGTGGCTGGTATTATCGGCTTGCAAGGTCCATGGATATTGGTCCTTACCAGCCTGAAAAAACCAGCCTCAGCGGTCTGCTTCATCTGGCTGGTTAACAAAAATAGGGGGGACCCCACGCCAATTTTTTTCGAGGGGATCCCCTATTTTTGTTAATCAGCCAAGATATGCAGATGCTGTGGCCTGGTATTATCAGGCTTGCAAGGTCCATGGATATTGGATCCTTACCAGCCTGAAAAAACCAGGCCTCAGCGGTCTGCTTCATCTGGCTGGTTTAACAAAAATAGGGGGGACCCCATGCCAATTTTTTTCGAGGGATCCCTATTTTGTTAATCAGCCAGATAGCAGACTGCTGTGCCTGGTATTATTCAGGTGGCAAGGTCCATGGATCTTGGCTCTTAACAGCCTGAAAATCCAGGCCTCAGCGGTCTGCTTCATCTGGCTGGTTAACAAAAATGGGGGGACCCCACGCCAATTTTTTTCGAGGGGATCCTATTTTGTTAATCAACAAGATATGCAGACTGCTGTGGCCTGGTATTATCAGGTTGGCAAGGTCCATGGATCTTGGCTCCTTAACAGCCTGAAAATCCAGGCCTCCAGCGGTCGCTTCATCTGGCTGGTTAACAAAAATAGGGGGGACCCCACGCCAATTTTTTTCGAGGGGATCCCTATTTTGTTAATCAGCCAAGATATGCAGACTGCTGTGGCCTTGGTATTATCAGGTGGCAAGGTCCATGGATCTTGGCTCCTTAACAGCCTGAAAATCCAGGCCTCAGCAGTCGCTTCATCTGGCTGGTTAACAAAAATGGGGGACCCCACGCCATTTTTTTTTCGAAGGGAACCCTATTTTTGTTAATCAGTTCCCTCTGCGTCACTGATTGTGTCCTGGCTGACCTGAAGTGAAAGTGGAAAAGCAATCAATTAAGCTTTCCACTTAAGGGCCCGTCTCACATAGCGATACGCTACCGAGATCGCTGCTGAGTCACTAGTTTTGTGACGCAGCGCGAGCTCACCAGCGATATGCTGTGTGTGACATTCAGCGACGATCAGCCCCCCTGCCGGGTATCGCTGATCGTCGCTGAAATGTCAGGACCTTTGATCGCTGGTTTCCCGCTGACAGGCACACATCGCTGCGTGGTGACAGGCGGGAGACCAGCGAATCGCTGGTAACCAAGGTACACAGCGGGTTTCCAGGCGCGGGGCTGTGCCTAGAAACCCGCTGTGTACCTTGGATACCAGCGCCCTGATGCAGGGAGCTGGTATCCAGGTACATAGCGGGTTTCCAAGCGCTGCGCGGTGCCTGGAAACCGCTGTGTACCTTGGTTACCAGCAGATCGCTGGTCTCCCGCCTGTCACACGCAGCGATGCGTGCCTGTCAAGGGAAACCAGCGATCAAAAAAAAGGTCCTGACATTTCTGCGACGATCAGCGATACCCGGCAGGGGGTGATCGTCGCTGAATGTCACACACAGCGATATCGCTGGTGAGCTCGCTGCTGCGTCACAAACTAGTGACTCAGCAGCGATCTCGGTAGCGATATCGCTATGTGAGACGGGCCCTTAAGCAATGTTTACCCGCGTGTCGCTGTCCCAGATCGCTGCCTGAGCTGCCTGTTTGGCAGCTCAGCGCGATCATGTAGCGATCACCAGCGATCCTGACAAGTGCATATCGTTGTCGGGATCGCTGGTGTATCGTTATGTGACACCCAGCCTTTACTCTCCTGTCAGGCAGGAGAGGAACTCATTCATTTGGGGTTTACTGTGAGGCTGCAGCATTTAGCTGCGGTCCCTGCAGTAAACATTAAACCCTTTCTGAAGGATTACACCGTGGGACCTGACGTGCATGGATAGGTAAGAATAATTTTGCTTTTTTATTTTATTTTTATTACAGGAAATGGTTTTTTGCAGTAAAATAAAAGATGGTCAAAAACATGTGTCTTTATTTCATTAAAATGATTTTTAATTAAAGTGTGTGTGTTTTATTTTTATTTCATGCAATAGGATTAATAATTGATAGTTGTCTAATTGACAGCTCTCAATTATTAACCTGGCTTAAGGTCACCTTTCAATAGCAAGGTGGCTTTAACCCCATATTAACCCATTCGCCACCCGCTACAGGGCAATGGGAATAGACGGGCAAAGTGCCAGAAAGGGCAAATCTAATTAGAGATTTGTCTTTCCTGGGGTGTCTGGGGGCAGATGTTAGTAGCCGGGGGTGGGCAAAAATAATGGTCCCTCTCTGGGCTATTATTATCTGCCCCCACTCACTGGCTTTGTCTGTCTGGTTGCGAAATAGGGCGGGAGCCCACGCATTTTTTTTTCAGCAATTTTACACCTCATATATATATATACATGTCATTGAATTTGTGACACATATATATTTATATTTGTAGTTCATACACTTCTACATAGTTAATAGCCGCTAATTCAATTGCCGGCTTTTGTGAAAATGCAGAAACCCGACATGAAATGACACTTGGTGTACATAGGGTTAACCATGTCTTTTCATGTCCTTTGCTATCTAATTTGCACAAACAATTAAATCAGACTATGTGTGCAAAATTTCACACCTGTAGGGGTTAATTAAAGGTGTAAATTCGTAGCAAAAAAGTCCGTTTTTTTTACAACGAATTTACACCTTTAATTAACCCCTACAGGTGTGAAATTTTGCACACATAGTCTGATTTAATTGTTTGTGCAAATTAGATAGCAAAGGACATGAAAAGAAAATGTTAACCCTATGTACACCAAGTGTCATTTCATGTCGGGTGACCCTACATGAAATGACACTTGGTGTACATAGGGTTAACCATGTCTTTTCATGTCCTTTGCTATCTAATTTGCACAAACAATTAAATCAGACTATGTGTGCAAAATTTCACACCTGTAGGGGTTAATTAAGGTGTAAATTCGTAGCAAAAAGTCCGTTTTTTTTACAACGAATTTACACCTTTAATTAACCCCTACAGGTGTGAAATTTTGCACACATAGTCTGATTTAATTGTTTGTGCAAATCAGATAGCAAACGACATGAAAAGACATGGTTAACCCTATGTACACCAAGTGTCATTTCATGTTGGGTGCTTCTGTCTTTTCACAGAAGCCGGCTTTACCGGCAATTGAATCAAGGATATTTTACTATGTAGAAGTGTATAAAACTATACATATATGTATATATATATGTCACAATGACATGTATATATATATATATATGTATTCTATGTGTGTATATTTAGTGTTTACAAGGAAAGAATGGGTTTTTTTTAGTTGCGATATTTTGTTCCCATAGACTTACATGGGACTTCGGTATCGGTATCGGGTATCGCCGATATTTTAGTGATATCGGCGATACCATTCCGATTCCGATACTTTAGGATATCGGAAAGTATCGCTCAACTCTAGTTATCAGTCATTGTACAGGAGGAGGTGAGCTGTGACATCACCTATTGTGAATGGTGGATCCTGTGTTATCTCCTGTATATAGAGGTGTTATCAGTCATTGTACAGGAGGAGGAGGTGAGCTGTGACATCACTACTGTGAATGGTGGATCCTGTGTTATCTACTGTATATAGAGGTGTTATCAGTCATTGTACAGGAGGAGTTGAGCTGTGACATCACCTGTTGTGAATGGTGGATCCTGTGTTATCTACTGTATATAGAGGTGTTATCAGTCATTGTACAGGAGAGTTGAGCTGTGACATCACCTGTTGTGAATGGTGGATCCTGTGTTATTCCTGTATATAGAGGTGTTATCAGTCATTGTACAGGAGGAGGAGGTGAGCTGTGACATCACCTACTGTGAATGGTGGATCCTGTGTTATCTACTGTATATAGAGGTGTTATCAGTCATTGTACAGGAGGAGTTGAGCTGTGACATCACCTGTTGTGAATGGTGGATCCTGTGTTATCTACTGTATATAGAGGTGTTATCAGTCATTGTACAGGAGGAGGAGGAGGTGAGCTGTGACATCACCTATTGTGAATGGTGGATCCTGTGTTATCTCCTGTATATAGAGGTGTTATCATCATTGTACAGGAGGAGGTGAGCTGTGACATTACCTATTGTGAATGGTGGATCCTGTGTTATCTCCTGTTATAGAGGTGTTATCAGTCATTGTACAGGAGGAGGAGGGGAGCTGTGACATCAGCTATTATTGTAAATGGTGGATCCTGTGTTATCTACTGTATATAGAGGTGTTATCAATCATTGTACAGGAGGAGGAGGTGAGCTGTGACATCAAACCCACTGTGAATGGTGGATCCTGTGTTATCTACTGTATATAGAGGTGTTATCAGTCATTGTACAGGAGGAGGTGAGCTGTGACATCACCTGTTGTGAATGGTGGATCCTGTGTTATCTACTGTATATAGAGGTGTTATCAGTCATTGTACAGGAGGAGGAGGAGGTGAGCTGTGACATCACCTATTGTGAATGGTGGATCCTGTGTTATCTCCTGTATATAGAGGTGTTATCAGTCATTGTACAGGAGGAGGTGAGCTGTGACATTACCTATTGTGAATGGTGGATCCTGTGTTATCTCTGTTTATAGAGGTGTTATCAGTCATTGTACAGGAGGAGGAGGTGAGCTGTGACATCACTTATTGTGAATGGTGGATCCTGTGTTATCTACTATATATAGAGGTGATATCAGTCATTGTACAGGAGGAGGAGGTGAGCTGTGACAGCACCTATTGTGAATGGTAGATCCTGTGTTATTTACTATATATAGAGGCGTTATCAGTCATTGTACAGAAGGAGGAGGTGAGCTGTGACATCACTATTGTGAATGGTGGATCCTTTGTTATCTGCTGTATATAGGGGTGTTATCAGTCATTGTACAGGAGGAGGAGGTGAGCTGTGATATCACCTATTGTGAATGGTGGATCCTGTGTAATCTACTGTATATAAGGTGTTATCAGTCATTGTACAGGAGGAGGAGGTGACTGTGATATCACTTATTGTGAATGGTGGATCCTGTGTTATCTACTGTATATAGAGGTGTTATCAGTCATTGTACAGGAGGGGGAGAGCTGTGATATTACCTATTGTGAATGGTGGATCCTGTGTTATCTACTCTATATAGAGGTGTCATCAGTCATTGCACAGGAGGAGAGGTGAGCTGTGACAACGCCTATTGTGATGGATCCTGTGTAATCTACTATACATAGAGGTGTTATCAGTCATTGTGGAGGAGGAAGAGCATTGCAATGTATTATACCTGCAATCAAAGTAAAAAAAAAGTGAAAATCCCATAAAGTGATTAGCTAAAGAAGGAAAAAATTTTAAAAAATATGTAAAAAAAATATTAAAAATAATAAAAATAATTTAAAAAATCCACTAATAAATACACATTTTATGTAAAAAAAAATTTAAACAAAAAAGTACACGTTTGGTAATCCCTTCAGTGCACGGCGTAAAAAAAAAAACACATAAAAGTAGCAAATTATACTTTTTCCAAGCAGTATCATAATACCACTTGGAAAAGGTGGAATAAAACGCGATGAATGAATTAGTTAGGGGTGTGTTAGGGTTAGATTTGTGGTTAGGATTATGGTTAGGGTTGGGGGTGTGTTGGGGTTTGGGTTGGAGTTAGAATTGGGGGGTTTCCACTGTTTAGGCACATCAGGGGCTCTCAAAATGTGACATGGAGTCCTTTCTCGATTCCATTCAATTTGTCATCTGCATCACTGTCATTCCTCTATTCAATGACCGCCGCTCCATTCCAATTAACAACAAAACTGATCATCTGGAAATACTGGCAAATGCCAGATAGGTGGTCTGACAACACTCATAACAGTATCGGCATCTCAAAAAGTGGATATTCTTGGCAATTGTAGCAGAATAGAGAGCTGTCGGCTTCTGGTCCACTACCATTACTTCACTTGGGCCGACAATATACTGTGACCTTCCAGAAGCCAGAGAAAGTTAGGGAATGCAGGAGGAACAACGCAGAGGATGCAGGTAGAGCAAGGCAGGCACAGCAAGGCAGGGAATGCAGGCGGAACAATGCAGGGGATGCATGCAGAGCGAAGCAGGGGATATAGTGGCGCAAGTGCAGGCCAGAAAACCCAGATATACCTCTGGCAACAGTTAACAGCCGCCAGCCAATCACAGGCTGGCAGCTGATGTCAGCGCGCATTTCACCGACGTATGATATCACTGTCATATGCTGGAACGACGCGAAGCGCCTCAGCCGAATCGTGGGTGAGGACATCATTGGAGCACGGTCAGGTAAGGAAAAACTTTTTTTGTAAAGCTGCGGTATGGGGCACATTATACCGGTATGGAGGTACATTCTACTATGGTGGGTAGGGGAGAAAGGGGATGCTATATATGACTATGGGGTGCACAATACTACTATGAAGTACTGTGGGGTGCATTATACTTTCTGGTGACAATGGAGGTGGTGAGTGCATTTGATTATACTACATGGATGACTATGAACTGTGCAGTATTGTATAGAGGACTATAGGGGTGCATTATATTATATGGAGGACTATGGGTGTGCATTATACTTCTTATATGGATCCCCGTGACTTCTATGTAAGCCCCTTATGAGTATAATGGTTTATTTTCTTTATACATTACAGAACAACGGCAGTACGGGGGACAATATGTACCAGGATAGGGCACCGGATAGTTAAGCCACTGAGGTCAGACTATACAACATTGCAACAAAGCTATAGTGTGCGAAATGAATAGGGAAAATGTGTATTTGAGTGGAAAATATTTTGGCATGGGGGGCTTCATTTGAAAGTTCGCACCGGGGCCCATAACTTTGTAGTTATGCCACTGGATATTGGCCCCTCCCTGGCTTCAAACACCAGCCCGCAGCCACCCCAGAAATGGCGCATCTGTAAGGTGACATTAAGCCCAGTTAATAATGGAGAGGCGTCAATAAGATATCTATCCATTATTAATGTAATAGTATGAAAGGGTTAAAAAATCACACACATAAAAATAAAGTATTTTAATTAAAACAACATGGTTTTCGTATTTTTATTGCACGCCTAATCCATGCGACACTCGTTAATAACTGGACTACGGCAGAAAGGTAAGTATAGATTGTTTTTTTATTTTATTTTTATTAAAGGAGACGAAGGAGTCGGGGACTAGGTGATTGGTAAGTATGTACTCTATGTTATGTATTGTATGTTATATGTATGTTCTGTATGTTATATGTATGTAATGTATGTTCTGTATGTTTTTTTTTTTACTACTGATCACAGTCATTGTCTGGTAGGACTACTTTCCCATCATTGGCAATGCTGTCACTGTGAGCATTCATTGCCAGATGGGAGCAGTAGTGCCATCAGACAATTGATGCCTACACAGACACGTACACACAGACTTAGGCCGGTGTCACACTTGCGAGTGTGATGCGAGTAAGTCGCACGACTTTCTCGCATCAACACCCGGCACGGCCGCCCGCTCTCGGACCCGAGTGTGCGGCTGCATAGAAATACATGCAGTCACACACTCGGGTCCGAGAGCGGGCGGCCGTGCGGGTGTTGATGCGAGAAAGTCATGCGACTTACTCGCATCACACTCGCAAGTGTGATGCCGGCCATACACACATATACGCAGTGCCCCGCACACACCATACGCGCATATAGTCACCGCCCACACACTTTACATGCACACAGTCACCGCCCACACTCCACCCACACACTTCCCTCCTCCTGATCTGCAGCGTTTTATCCTCAGCAAAACCACAAATCTTTTTTAGACCTGTGTTTTTGCTGCGGATGTGCCCGACTCAATGCAAGTCAATGGGTGCAGAAACGCTGCAGATCCGCACAAAGAATTGACATGCTGTGGAAAATAAAACGTGAATCTGCACTTTTTTTTCCGCAGCATGTGCACAGCAAATTTTTTTTTCCATAGGTTAACATTGTTTTGATACACACTTGCGGATTTATTGCGGATCCGCAGCAGAAAATCCGCTGCGGATCCGCAATAAATCCGCAACGTGTGCACACAGCCTTAGATTCTGAATCAGGATCCAGGAGCTTTTTGTGCCAAGAATTAAATAATTTCTCTTCCCAAGTTCTGGTGCTGGAATCATAATGCAGATCTCTGTTTGCTGCAGAACATATTAAGGGATATTTCAAGGTGATGCGGGTCGACCATGAGCAGCTTACATTGAAGCATGAGGCTCTTTTATAAATTCAGAATTACTCAGGTGGAAACAGTGTATCGCCAACAGGTAAAGGATAAAAGCCACAATGTATCACACGTTCAGTGACCCAAAGAAAGGGTTAGACGGCTTGGAAACCAGAGCCCACCTCAAGGTGATTCACATAGTGAACGAATGAAAGAAAATGTAAGCGAAACCGAGCTTCTCACCGTCCTTCATACACCCTATAATACATATGTGACATGTTTACTGCAGAGCATCCGATGGAGAACAGAGCAGGCACTTTCCTCTCTGTGTCACTCCCCATCAGGACTGTTCTTACCCAGGGATCCAGGATCTAGAAAAATAATGGGTCTCAAAGATCCATCCAAAGAAAACCCCAACTAGAGATGACTTCATGGGAGTTTAATGATATTTATCAACTCTGCCTAGACAGATTTGCCATTTAGGACGCTCACATTTGTGAGTGACACCCTTTGTCTACAGTGTAATGGTGGCTATGATGGTTTTCACCTGGACTATTTGGAATACATATTTTATTCTTTCTTAAATGTTAATAATAACTGAAGTTTTGTGTACAGGATGTTTGCAATGTATGCATTTTAAAAGTTAGTCTTCTCTTCACAAGGATAAATCATACCTTACTGATAGAGTTGAGCGATACTTTCCGATATCCTAAAGTATCGGAATCGGAATGGTATCGCCGATATCACTAAAATATCGGCGATACCCGATACCGATACCGGAAGTCCCATGTAAGTCTATGGGAACAAAATATCGCAACTAAAAAAACCCCATTCTTTCCTTGTAAACACTAAATATACACACATAGAATACATATATATATATATATATACATGTCATTGTGACATATATATATATACATATATGTATAGTTTATACACTTCTACATAGTAAAATATCCTCTGATTCAATTGCCGGGTAAAGCCGGCTTCAGTGAAAAGACAGAAGCACCCGACATGAAATGACACTTGGTGTACATAGGGTTAACCATGTCTTTTCATGTCGTTTGCTATCTGATTTGCACAAACAATTAAATCAGTCTATGTGTGCAAAATTTCACACCTGTAGGGGTTAATTAAAGGTGTAAATTCGTTGTAAAAAAAACGGACTTTTTTGCTACGAATTTACACCTTTAATTAACCCCTACAGGTGTGAAATTTTGCACACATAGTCTGATTTAATTGTTTGTGCAAATTAGATAGCAAAGGACATGAAAAGACATGGTTAACCCTATGTACACCAAGTGTCATTTCATGTCGGGTCATAGGTCATAGGTCATAGGTGTTCGGTCTGGATGCCGAACTTTACTGTTCGGGTTCGCCCATCTCTACTTGCAAAATCACCAATCTATAGCACTAGCTTCTCCAAGAGCAGTTTCTCTAATCACAGCTCTGACTATCCTGAGCTATGTGCTTGTTCAAGTGCCATTATCTCTATATGTACCGTAAATACAGTGATAGCAGTGTACATTATAAAATAAATCACTAATAGCTGAATGTGTTACAGCAGAACTTTATAGTTCTACTAATACTATAACTCAGCCTATCCTATCAGAAACAAAGAAGTAAAGAGCAACATAGCTCTGACCTGCTCCAGAGACAAATTGAGAATATTTCTTTAATTGTAACCACAACAATACCAGCACATTAAAAAGTTGTTGTTGTCCAATGTCCATATAGTACTATATTATGCTAAACAGTGGCCAGAGACCGCCATACCATGCCACAATAGTCCCATAGTTTGTTTTCATAGGACAGTGCGATTCTGTGCCTGCACACAGCCATATACTTTGCATAAAGTACCATATTCTACCTGCAAAGAACCAAATTGTGTGTTTGCAGTCCTACAATGAGCCTATATTGCACCCAATAAACTACACATTAGACCCAAATTAGAGTAATACTTGCCCATGTACATAGATGCCAGAGAGAACCACGTTTGTAAGTTACTGTGTATAACAACGCACATTATTCCATATTGTGCCCTGTTTGATTGATCCGATTCCTAACTGAAGGTGGTTTTCCAATCCTTAAAGAACTTCAAACTTGCTCCAAATAGTAAAACATAATCTAATATATTCATGTTTTACCCTTACCCCTCCTGTGCTGCTGGCCACAGGACCAACCGTGTGTTGCTTTCCATTGCGCTTGACAGCAGTGATTGGCTGCCTGAGTGACATGGCATTCAATCGACCTCAAAGCATGGTTAACAACTCCTGAAGGTTCTCAGCTCCCAAAACTTTCATGAATGGGCTAATCTCTAAATCCCACCCTTGCCCACTCAAATTGTATAAAATATAGACATGCGGACCCTCGATTTTACCTGATCCGTAGACCATATTGTTTTATATCCATTCAGGAGTTAGGAACACTCTGGCACAACAAGATACTTCTCTTTTATATCCTAAATATGCATGCATGCTAATATTCTGTTACTTTTGATGATGCCAAACCCTATATAGATTTGTATAATCATTGGGTCACATGGCAAAACAAAAATAGGGACAAAGTCAAGTTTGACACCAAATCAGACAAATTCACATTTAGGAGAATCAAAGAACAATCAGACTAATGATCTGTTGAGACTGGGTACACCTTTAGAATACATATAGCCAGTGGCACAACATAAATCTTTTACACGTCAATGCAAAGTCAATAACATGGCCCTCTATAATTGAAAATAAAAATAGTTTGCGCACATAAAAACTACAAGACACAAAAGGATCTGTAGAAAAATAGGAATATGCATGTGTCAAATGGAAAACAATACATAAATTCAGATGCACTCTGTAGAACAGTTTGAGATGCAGATGTAATAATACAGTAATAAATAAATATTGCACTAAGTCCCGTGAGAAAAAGGTGATGAGAAAAGCCTGTAGTCTATTATGTAGTAAACCCCAAACCAAAGGACTAAATAGTCATAATACGCATAAGGTATTTATTCATATGGGTATTAATATGGACAAACCCTGAAAAAGTAAAAGAGGTCCTCTTTTAACGATGGAGCAGAAAAACGCTGCAGAAATCCTAAAAAACCTTTTATGCAGAAAGGTCAGAAGAAATTGACACTGTCCCGGCCGGTGACAGCTCAGATGAATGAGTATTAGTGGTGCACTGTGGAGAAAATAGTCCTGTTTGCACAGGTTTTACCTGACAACCCCGATGGGTCACTTGCAATAGAAAGTCCAATTTCAGCCTCCTCTGGCCTGCTGACAACCCCGATGGGTCACTTGCAGTAGAAAGTCCGACTTCAGCCTCCTATGGCCCGCAGACGAAACTTACATCCGTTGATGAAAGCCGGTGATCTCTGGCCTCCGTGGCCAGATCAGGAACGCCGGCTGATGATGTTGAATCCTCACTAGGAAGAAGGATGTGGGCAGGACCTGTTGGTAAACTAGCCTGCCTCAAGCACAGTAGTACACAAAATCGCAATATCTAACTGTCCCTCAGAGTGAGCAGAGTAGCGTTCTGTCCCTAACTGAGTTCACAGCACAGTGACGCTAAAATGGCGGCGGCGCCTTTTATAGTGCATTCTGACATCATTTCAGCAGCCAATCACAGCCATGCCATTAGTTAAGATGACCGCAGCATTACAGGATGTGCCCACACTTCATAAGATTCATCATTGGCTGACTAACATCACATTGCCTCTCAAAGAATTATGGGAACTTCCGATTCCGGTATACGATATTGAAAAAGTATCGGAATTAAGTATCGGAATTCCGATAACGCGAATATCGGCCGATACCCGATACTTGCGGTATCGGAATGCTCAACACTACTTACTGACCTCCTAGGGGACCTACCACTGGGACCCACACCAATTACAAGAACTGGGCTCTGAAATGTCCAGTTGGAATGGAATTGTCCATCATGTTTTATGACTTAGCCAAGAGCAGCGCTTTGTTCTCTCCGACAGTCTAGAGATAAGTGAATCGATTCATGGCTCATCGAATTTGCCTCATTCTCTGCAAAAATTGTTACACTTTTGGAGATTTTCTTTGGGAAATCAAAAGCTCTCATGTGTGGTGACAAATGTCATCTTCTGGATCTTCAGTCTTCTCCAGTGTTTCCATCACCAAGTATGCCTCAGCAACATCATGAAGCACATTTTCCGAGGCCAAGTAAGAGTCTTGGGCCATACCTGTTTTCTCATCCTGACCTCACAATGTGTGTGGCTGAAACTCAATTAGCAATACATGCACCAGCGAAAACAGACCATCTGGAAGAAAAATATTTAGACTTGAGAGTCCTCAGTGGTTGATACCTTTTAATGGCTAACTGAAAAGATGGTAACAAATTGCAAGCTTTCGAGACTACTCAGGTCTCTTCATCAGGCTAACACGGTACAAAGATATACATCTTTACTGTATCATCTGGAAGAAGACATTCATCACACCAGAAAGGAAGCGATCGAATGACCATTTAGGGGAGCTACGGCAGTGGAACAGTTATTACAAAAATTTCAGTTCTGGTCTCCGGTGTATAAGAAAGACATAGCTGAACTGGAGCGGGTGCAGAGAAGAGCGACCAAGGTTATTAGAGAACTGGGGGGTCTGCAATACCAAGACAGGTTATTACACTTGGGGTTATTTAGTTTGGAAAAACGAAGGCTTAGGGGTGATCTTATTACAATGTACAAATATATGAGGGGACAGTACAAAGACCTTTCTAATGATCTTTTTACTCTTAGACCTGTGACGGGGACGAGGGGGCATCCTCTACGTCTGGAGGAAAGAAGGTTTAGCCATAATCACAGATGCAGATTCTTTACTGTAAGAGCAGTGAGACTATGGAACTCTCTGCCGTCTAATGTTGTAATGAGTGATTCCTTACTAAAATTTAAGAGGGGACTGGATGCCTTTCTTGAAAAGTATAATATTACAGGCTATATTCACTAGTTTCCTAGATACAGCGTTGATCCAGGGAGCTAGTCTGATTGCCGTATGTGGAGTCGGGAAGGAATTTTTTTCCCCAATGTGAAGCTTACTGTTTGCCACTTGGGGTTTTTTTGCCTTCCTCTGGATCAACATGTTAGGGCAGGTTAGGATAGGATATGGGTTGAACTAGATGGACTTAAAGTCTTCCTTCAACCTTAATAACTATGTTACTATGTTACTATGTTAGATTCTCTTAAATCTAAACTTTTGGAGATTCTTGTTATGACTCAAGCACACTGTCAGCAAGCCAGTCACCATCTCGCTGATTATTAAAAGGCTAAGAAAGAAGTTAAATTATAAAAAATAAATTATTCTCACCTTTCTTCTCATTGGTCTCTCCAGCACAGCCCCATGTTCATTCCTCGGCTCAGACCCCTATAGTTCTCCACGTTACTTGATGTCCACCATCTTCACTCAGTGTTGGGAATCCTAGGATATGATTGACCTCTGATATTACAACATCATGAGCTGTGTCACTCACGGAGTAGCCATTAGACATGACATGTAGGGACTACTCCCTGCGGAAGCCCCAGTGGAGAGAAGATGGTGGAAGAAGTTGTGTTCCTTGGAGAAGTAAGGGTCACAAGGAGCTGCATGGAGGATCGATTGATTTTACTGAGGCTTAATTGGAGCTGGAGGAGCCAGCAAAGGCTAAAGATCCAGATGAGGACATTCATCACTACAGCTGAGAGCTGCAGGAAGAGGTCGGATGATTGGGAGTAAAGTTGAGCGATACTTTCCGATATCAATAAGTATCGGATCGGAATGGGTATCGCCGATACCCAAAAAGTATCGGCGATACCCGATACCGATATCGGAAATCCAATGTAAGTCTATGGAAACAAAATATCGGAATTAAAAAAAAAACATTCTTGCCTTGTAGGTTAATTGTACATGAAGGAAAACAACAAAGAGTAATGTAGAATGTATTGGGGAAGGTTGAGGAGACATTAAAGGCATAGATGTTTAACCCAATCAAATGAAATAGCAGTAATCCTTTTTTTTTAAAAAACGTTTGGATTGATGAAGAAATTGACAATGTTGTTAACCTTTTTTCTATTTTGGCAAATATGTATGTTTCACAACTTCCATGCTCTTCACCTTTTTAACTTCTGCCACACTTTCTCCTTCATAATCTTCAGCAGCATCATCTTTTTCATCAAATTATTCTTCATCTTCACCTTATTTATCTTCTTCTTAAACTTCTTGCTATTGATCTTTTTGTTAACATTACTCATATTCTTCTTATTAAACTATTATTCTTCTTCATATTCTACTTCTTAATCTTTTTCCTATTCATCTTCTTCATCATATTCTTATTTGTGACAGAGATTCCTGTAATTGTAATCTGTAAAAGTATGAATTTTTCATCCTTCTGTTCTTGCTGTCACCAAAGATTTAAATTACAACAGTGTTTGTCCGTGTTCAGTTTAGCCTGCAGCAGCAGCAGGCCTTTTCCAGGGGCACCACGAGGAGGAACGGACTCACCCCCATACACTGCTTAGTCTTCTTCTGCTTATAATTTAGAGCATATATTTAGCTCTTAATTTTGGTCTTATACTTCATGTTCTTCTGCTTTTTGATCTTCTGCTTATTGTTCTTCTGTCTCTTGTTCTGTATCTTGTAGTTTGTCTTAACCTTCTTTTGTCCTGTTGGTGATCTTCTTCTGGGTAATCTTTTATTTGTTCTTTGTGATGGTGTTCAGGCTGGTTGGCTTGATGCTCGTCGTCCTTGTGGTCGTCGTCTTCTTCGGGGTGGTCATTAGGGTCGTCGTCTTCATTGTTGGAGATCCATAGTGATTACCCAAAAAAAATTTAAAAAATCTTCAATTTGGAAATGTAGCTGAAGGTACAAGAAGGCTGACTAACTTCCAAGAACCAGCTGACGTTGCTGGAACCCGGACGGGTATCAGATGGTACAAGAGACAATGGAAGTAACGAGGACCAGCTGACTGTGCTGGAACCCGGAGGGGCAGCAGAAGGAAAAGAGCCAATGGCACAACCGAGGACCAGCTGGCGTTACTGGTACACGGTTACTAAGCAGGAGGTACCTGTGCTCCAAAGCACTACCAAGGACTAGCAGACGTTGCTGGAACTCGGATACCGAGATGGAGGCACCTAGGCCAAAGGCACTGCGGAGAACCAGCTGACGGTACTGGAACCCGGACGGGTAGCAGAAGGTACAAGAGCCAATGGAAGTAACGAGGACCAGCTGACTGTACTGGAACCCGGAGGGGCAGCAGAAGGAAAAGAGCCAATGGCACAACCGAGGACCAGCTGATGTTACTGGGACACGGTTACTAAGCAGGAGGTATCTGTGCTCCAAAGCACTATCAAGGACCAGCAGACGTTGCTGGAACTCAGATACCGAGATGGAGGCACCTAGGCCAAAGGCACTGCGGAGAACCAGCTGACGGTACTGGAACCCGGACGGGTAGCAGAAGGTACAAGAGCCAATGGAAGTAACGAGGACCAGCTGACTGTACTGGAACCCGGAGGGGCAGCAGAAGGAAAAGAGCCAATGGCACAACCGAGGACCAGCTGACGTTACTGGGACACGGTTACTAAGCAGGAGGTACCTGTGCTCCAAAGCACTACCAAGGACCAGCAGACGTTGCTGGAACTCGGATACCGAGATGGAGGCACCTAGGCCAAAGGCACTACGGAGGACCAGCTGACGGTACTGGAACCCGGACGGGTAGCAGAAGGTACCCATGGAAATTTAAGTTGACAGGCCGCGAGCCAGCCTCAGTTACCGAATCCCACAGTCCTACAGTGGGTGATTGTCCTATTGTCACAACGGAAACAGCCTTTATTTACATATCCCGCAGCACACATAGGAAGCACCTAAACTGCAGGCACCATAGAGTCGGCTAACCCGACCGCAACACGACAGGACAACTTATTGGAGGCTAAGTGACATTTACACTGACAGGAAACAGCTGGCGTGCTGTAACCAGTCTGGGCAGGAGTGAGTACCCGTGCCAATTACACTTCCGAGCAACAACTGGCGGTGTTGGAGCACAGGGATGAGAGGAGAACAGAGTGGAGGCAGCAGGACTTTTTGCTGTTCACACAGCAGTGGAACAGCTGACATTACTGAACCCCAGTAACACAGGAGCAAGTGTTGACTGTGCTAACAGCACTTCCGAGCAACAACTGGCGGTGTTGGAGCCCAGGGATGTGAGGAGAACAGGGTGGAGGCAGCAGGACTTTTTGCCATTCACACAGCAGGGGAACAGCTGACATTACTGAACCCCAGTAACACAGGAGCAAGTGTTGACTGTGCTAACAGCACTTCCGAGCAACAACTGGCGGTGTTGGAGCCCAGGGATGAGAGGAGAACAGGGTGGAGGCAGCAGGACTTTTTGCCGTTCACACAGCAGGGGAACAGCTGACATTACTGAACCCCAGTAACACAGGAGCAAGTGTTGACTGTGCTAACAGCACTTCCGAGCAACAACTGGTGGTGTTGGAGCCCAGGGATGAGAGGAGAACAGAGTGGATGCAGCAGGACTTTTTGCCGTTCACACAGCAGGGGAACAGCTGACATTACTGAACCCCAGTAACACAGGAGCAAGTGTTGACTGTGCTAACAGCACTTCCGAGCAACATCTGGTGGTGTTGGAGCCCAGGGATGAGAGGAGAACAGGGTGGAGGCAGCAGGACTTTTTGCCGTTCACACAGCAGGGGAACAGCTGACATTACTGAACCCCAGTAACACAGGAGCAAGTGTTGACTGTGCTAACAGCACTTCCGAGCAACAACTGGCGGTGTTGGAGCCCAGGGATGAGAGGAGAACAGGGTGGAGGCAGCAGGACTTTTTGCCGTTCACACAGCAGGGGAACAGCTGACATTACTGAACCCAGTAACACAGGAGCAAGTGTTGACTGTGCTAACAGCACTTCCGAGCAACAACTGGCAGTGTTGGAGCCCAGGGATGAGAGGAGAACAGAGTGGATGCAGCAGGACTTTTTGCCGTTCACACAGCAGGGGAACAGCTGACATTACTGAACCACAGTAACACAGGAGCAAGTGTTGACTGTGCTAACAGCACTTCCGAGCAACAACTGGCAGTGTTGGAGCCCAGGGATGAGAGGAGAACAGAGTGGAGGCAGCAGGACTTTTTGCCGTTCACACAGCAGGGGAACAGCTGACATTACTGAACCCCAGTAACACAGGAGCAAGTGTTGACTGTGCTAACAGCACTTCCGAGCAACAACTGGCGGTGTTGGAGCCCAGGGATGAGAGGAGAACAGGGTGGAGGCAGCAGGACTTTTTGCCGTTCACACAGCAGGGGAACAGCTGACATTACTGAACCCCAGTAACACAGGAGCAAGTGTTGACTGTGCTAACAGCACTTCCGAGCAACAACTGGCAGTGTTGGAGCCCAGGGATGAGAGGAGAACAGAGTGGATGCAGCAGGACTTTTTGCCGTTCACACAGCAGGGGAACAGCTGACATTACTGAACCACAGTAACACAGGAGCAAGTGTTGACTGTGCTAACAGCACTTCCGAGCAACAACTGGCAGTGTTGGAGCCCAGGGATGAGAGGAGAACAGAGTGGAGGCAGCAGGACTTTTTGCCGTTCACACAGCAGGGGAACAGCTGACATTACTGAACCCCAGTAACACAGGAGCAAGTGTTGACTGTGCTAACAGCACTTCCGAGCAACAACTGGCGGTGTTGGAGCCCAGGGATGAGAGGAGAACAGAGTGGATGCAGCAGGACTTTTTGCCGTTCACACAGCAGGGGAACAGCTGACATTACTGAACCCCAGTAACACAGGAGCAAGTGTTGACTGTGCTAACAGCACTTCCGAGCAACAACTGGCAGTGTTGGAGCCCAGGGATGAGAGGAGAACAGAGTGGAGGCAGCAGGACTTTTTGCCGTTCACACAGCAGGGGAACAGCTGACATTACTGAACCCCAGTAACACAGGAGCAAGTGTTGACTGTGCTAACAGCACTTCTGAGCAACAACTGGCGGTGTTGGAGCCCAGGGATGAGAGGAGAACAGGGTGGAGGCAGCAGGACTTTTTGCTGTTCACACAGCAGGGGAACAGCTGACATTACTGAACCCCAGTAACACAGGAGCAAGTGTTGACTGTGCTAACAGCACTTCTGAGCAACAACTTGCGGTGTTGGAGCCCAGTGATGAGAGGAGAACAGGGTGGAGGCAGCAGGACTTTTTGCCGTTCACACAGCAGGGGAACAGCTGACATTACTGAACCCCAGTAACACAGGAGCAAGTGTTGACTGTGCTAACAGCACTTCTGAGCAACAACTGGCGGTGTTGGAGCCCAGGGATGAGAGGAGAACAGGGTGGAGGCAGCAGGACTTTTTGCTGTTCACACAGCAGGGGAACAGCTGACATTACTGAACCCCAGTAAAACAGGAGCAAGTGTTGACTGTGCTAACAGCACTTCCGAGCAACAACTGGCGGTGTTGGAGCCCAGGGATGAGAAGAGAACAGGGTGGAGGCAGCAGGACTTTTTGCCGTTCACACAGCAGGGGAACAGCTGACATTACTGAACCCCAGTAACACAGGAGCAAGTGTTGACTGTGCTAACAGCACTTCCGAGCAACAACTGGCGGTGTTGGAGCCCAGGTATGAGAGGAGAACAGAGTGGAGGCAGCAGGACTTTTTGCCGTTCACACAGCAGGGGAACAGCTGACATTACTGAACCCCAGTAACACAGGAGCAAGTGTTGACTGTGCTAACAGCACTTCCGAGCAACAACTGGCGGTGTTGGAGCCCAGGGATGAGAGGAGAACAGGGTGGAGGCAGCAGGACTTTTTGCCATTCACACAGCAGGGGAACAGCTGACATTACTGAACCCCAGTAACACAGGAGCAAGTGTTGACTGTGCTAACAGCACTTCCGAGCAACAACTGGCGGTGTTGGAGCCCAGGGATGAGAGGAGAACAGAGTGGAGGCAGCAGGACTTTTTGCCGTTCACACAGCAGGGGAACAGCTGACATTACTGAACCCAAAATGACTAATGACCTACTTACAGCCAAAGCAAACGGACAATACTCTATACTCCTGCTTCTTGACCTGTCCTCTGCTTTTGACACAGTTGACCACTGCCTTCTACTACAGATTCTTTCCTCCTTTGGCGTCAAAGACCTCGCCCTATCTTGGATCTCCTCATACCTTTCCAACCGCACATTCAGCGTCTCCCACTCCCACACTACCTCCTCGTCCCACCCTCTCTCTGTTGGAGTTCCCCAAGGCTCTGTTGTAGGACCCCTACTCTTCTCAATCTATACACTTGGCCTGGGGCAACTCATAAAGTCCCACGGATTCCAGTACCACCTTTACGCTGATGACACTCAGATCTACCTCTCTGGCCCAGACATCACTTCTCTGCTATCCAGAATCCCGGAGTGTCTATCAGCCATATCCTCCTTCTTCTCCTCCCGCTTCCTCAAACTCAATGTGGACAAATCTGAACTCATAATCTTTCCCCCATCCCACAGATCTTCCTTACCTGACCTATCTACCACAATTAACGACATCACGCTTTCCCCCGTACCAGAAGTCCGCTGCCTCGGAGTAACCCTTGACTCTGCCCTGTCCTTCAAACCGCACATCCAAGCTCTTTCTACCTCCTGTCGCCTTCAGCTCAAAAATATTTCAAGAATCCGTCCTTTCCTCAACCCTCAATCTACTAAAATGATTGTGCACGCCCTCATCATCTCCCGCCTCGACTACTGCAACACCCTTTTCTCTGGCCTCCCTGCTAACACCCTCGCACCTCTCCAGTCCATCCTTAACTCTGCTGCACGACTAATTCACCTCTCTCCTCGCTACTCCTCCGCTTCTCCCCTCTGCAAATCTCTTCACTGGCTCCCATTCCCTCAGCGTATCCAGTTCAAATTACTAATACTGACCTACAAGGCCATCTATAATCTGTCTCCTCCATATATCTCTGAACTAATCTCCCGATATCTTCCCTCACGTAATCTCCGATCCTCCCAAGACATCCTTCTCTCCTCCACACTTATTCGCTCCTCACCCAACCGCCTCCAAGACTTCTCCCGAATATCCCCCATCCTCTGGAATTCTTTGCCCCACACATCCGACTATCAAACTCATTCAGATCCTTCAGACGGAACCTGAAAACCCATCTCTTCAGGAAAGCCTACAGCCTGCAATGACCCTGCTGCCTCCTCACCACTACCGGAGTTATTGCCTCAACCAACACCGGAACTGCTGCAACCCCCCGACCTACTGTCTCCTGCCTCACAATCCTGTAGAATGTAAGCCCGAAAGGGCAGGGTCCTCTACCCTCTGTATCAGTCTGTCATTGTTAGTTTGTTTACTGTAAGTGATACCTGTAATTTGTATGTAACCCCTTCTCATGTACAGCACCATGGAATCAATGGTGCTATAGAAATAAATATTAATAATAATAATAATAATAATAATAACCCCAGTAACACAGGAGCAAGTGTTGACTGTGCTAACAGCACTTCCGAGCAACAACTGGCGGTGTTGGAGCCCAGGGATGAGAGGAGAACAGGGTGGAGGCAGCAAGACTTTTTGCCTTTCACACAGCAGGGGAACAGCTGACATTACTGAACCCCAGTAACACAGGAGCAAGTGTTGACTGTGCTAACAGCACTTCCGAGCAACAACTGGCGGTGTTGGAGCCCAGGGATGAGAGGAGAACAGGGTGGAGGCAGCAGGACTTTTTGCCGTTCACACAGCAGGGGAACAGCTGACATTACTGAACCCCAGTAACACAGGAGCAAGTGTTGACTGTGCTAACAGCACTTCCGAGCAACAACTGGCGGTATTGGAGCCCAGGGATGAGAGGAGAACAGGGTGGAGGCAGCAGGACTTTTTGCCGTTCACACAGCAGGGGAACAGCTGACATTACTGAACCCCAGTAACACAGGAGCAAGTGTTGACTGTGCTAACAGCACTTCCGAGCAACAACTGGCGGTGTTGGAGCCCAGGGATGAGAGGAGAACAGGGTGGAGGCAGCAGGACTTTTTGCCGTTCACACAGCAGGGGAACAGCTGACATTACTGAACCCCAGTAACACAGGAGCAAGTGTTGACTGTGCTAACAGCACTTCCGAGCATCAACTGGCGGTGTTGGAGCCCAGGGATGAGAGGAGAACAGGGTGGAGGCAGCAGGACTTTTTGCCGTTCACACAGCAGGGAACAGCTGACATTACTGAACCCCAGTAACACAGGAGCAAGTGTTGACTGTGCTAACAGCACTTCCGAGCAACAACTGACGGTGTTGGTGCCCAGGGATGAGAGGAGAACAGGGTGGAGGCAGCAGGACTTTTTGCCGTTCACACAGCAGGGAAACAGCTGACATTACTGAACCCCAGTAACACAGGAGCAAGTGTTGACTGTGCTAACAGCACTTCCGAGCAACAACTGGCGGTGTTGGAGCCCAGGGATGAGAGGAGAACAGGGTGGAGGCAGCAGGACTTTTTGCCATTCACACAGCAGGGGAACAGCTGACATTACTGAACCCCAGTAACACAGGAGCAAGTGTTGACTGTGCTAACAGCACTTCCGAGCAACAACTGGCGGTGTTGGAGCCCAGGGATGAGAGGAGAACAGAGTGGAGGCAGCAGGACTTTTTGCCGTTCACACAGCAGGGGAACAGCTGACATTACTGAACCCCAGTAACACAGGAGCAAGTGTTGACTGTGCTAACAGCACTTCCGAGCAACAACTGGCGGTGTTGGAGCCCAGGGATGAGAGGAGAACAGGGTGGAGGCAGCAGGACTTTTTGCCGTTCACACAGCAGGGGAACAGCTGACATTACTGAACCCCAGTAACACAGGAGCAAGTGTTGACTGTGCTAACAGCACTTCCGAGCAACAACTGGCGGTGTTGGAGCCCAGGGATGAGAGGAGAACAGAGTGGAGGCAGCAGGACTTTTTGCTGTTCACACAGCAGGGGAACAGCTGACATTACTGAACCCCAGTAACACAGGAGCAAGTGTTGACTGTGCTAACAGCACTTCCGAGCAACAACTGGCGGTGTTGGAGCCCAGGGATGAGAGGAGAACAGGGTGGAGGCAGCAGGACTTTTTGCCGTTCACACAGCAGGGGAACAGCTGACATTACTGAACCCCAGTAACACAGGAGCAAGTGTTGACTGTGCTAACAGCACTTCCGAGCAACAACTGGCGGTGTTGGAGCCCAGGGATGAGAGGAGAACAGAGTGGAGGCAGCAGGACTTTTTGCCGTTCACACAGCAGGGGAACAGCTGACATTACTGAACCCCAGTAACACAGGAGCAAGTGTTGACTGTGCTAACAGCACTTCCGAGCAACAACTGGCGGTGTTGGAGCCCAGGGATGAGAGGAGAACAGAGTGGAGGCAGCAGGACTTTTTGCCGTTCACACAGCAGGGGAACAGCTGACATTACTGAACCCCAGTAACACAGGAGCAAGTGTTGACTGTGCTAACAGCACTTCCGAGCAACAACTGGCGTGTGTTGGAGCCCAGGATGAGAGGAGAACAGGGTGGAGGCAGCAGGACTTTTTTCCGTTCACACAGCAGGGGAACAGCTGACATTACTGAACCCCAGTAACACAGGAGCAAGTGTTGACTGTGCTAACAGCACTTCCGAGCAACAACTGGCGGTGTTGGAGCCCAGTGATGAGAGGAGAACAGAGTGGAGGCAGCAGGACTTTTTGCCGTTCACACAGCAGGGGAACAGCTGACATTACTGAACCCCAGTAACACAGGAGCAAGTGTTGACTGTGCTAACAGCACTTCCGAGCAACAACTGGCGGTGTTGGAGCCCAGGGATGAGAGGAGAACAGGGTGGAGGCAGCAGGACTTTTTGCCGTTCACACAGCAGGGGAACAGCTGACATTACTGAACCCCAGTAACACAGGAGCAAGTGTTGACTGTGCTAACAGCACTTCCGAGCAACAACTGGCGGTGTTGGAGCCCAGGGATGAGAGGAGAACAGAGTGGAGGCAGCAGGACTTTTTGCCGTTCACACAGCAGGGGAACAGCTGACATTACTGAACCCCAGTAACACAGGAGCAAGTGTTGACTGTGCTAACAGCACTTCCGAGCAACAACTGGCGGTGTTGGAGCCCAGGGATGAGAGGAGAACAGGGTGGAGGCAGCAGGACTTTTTGCCGTTCACACAGCAGGGGAACAGCTGACATTACTGAACCCCAGTAACACAGGAGCAAGTGTTGACTGTGCTAACAGCACTTCCGAGCAACAACTGGCGGTGTTGGAGCCCAGGGATGAGAGGAGAACAGGGTGGAGGCAGCAGGACTTTTTGCCGTTCACACAGCAGGGGAACAGCTGACATTACTGAACCCCAGTAACACAGGAGCAAGTGTTGACTGTGCTAACAGCACTTCCGAGCAACAACTGGCGGTGTTGGAGCCCAGGGTCAAGGAGGATGTTTAAATACTAGATCAAGTATTTTCCTTGTTACGTGTCAATTAAAAATGTCTATACTCCAAACAAGAGAAATATAACCTTTAGTACCATAAGATGATGATTTTACTTTAAAAAATCAATATAAATTAAGAATTGACAAACATAAACGCATACATTAACATGTTGAAAAGCAATGCAAACCACAAAAAAAATTGGTTAAGTAATCTGCTATACGGTTTTAAATAAAAGCATACAAGTACATATCAGAATCCATTAATGATGGATAAGTAACATTATGTACACCATTTTTATTGTATAGACAATGAATGTCTGACTTAAAAACATAATCAGCATTACAAGTTATCTGTGACATTCATAAAACTTTACATTTGCAGAATAATATCACTAAACAGTTTATAAAAATATATAAAATTTCCATCATGTAATACTGATAATATGTGCCAATCATTTATATTAACAAACATAACCTTTAAAAAGTGCATAGTGCATAGTGAAAATAGCTATTTATGCCTGACTGTGGACTTGCAAGCATGACAACGGATAGATAAGGTATATATAGATGAGACTGCATAGCCACAGATGGTGAATGGCGATGTAATACTGTACCTCAATAAAGTGTGCGTCACTACTACATCCTTTTTTTATATAGCTTTATAAACAGGGTACGTGCATGTATGCTTGCGCCTTTGTTTGGACGCACAGACTGGCTTCCTGCTGTGAAGCGTTGGGTATTGGAGCATCTGTGCGTCTTATGATGCAGACTAACATTCACGTTGCGCATCGTTCATCATCGCAAGCGTACAGACAACACAAAGGCGTTGTCATGACTGCTTTACTCAGTAAACATGCACCTATGATGAAACATACACGCATGTGCCCTATTACATAAGAAGCTACAAGAAAAACACGTGTGAGGTGTGACACAGCTGTTTTGTTAAGGTACAGTATTATATCGACATTGTACAGGTGTCGCTATTCAGTCTGATAACTAGATATCATTCACCTTTTCTATCAGTTGTCGTTGTTTCAGCACCACTTGCAGGTATATATTTTGCTATTGTGACTATGCACTATTGACTTTAACAAGGTAATGCATGATTTTTGTTACCGATTATCATGTTTACATGATGGACCTTTATTATATGGGCTGTTAACTTTCTAATTAAATATGTATTTTTTAAAATGACACAAATATAAGTAATGTTGAAGAGGACTATTCCTACATCCATTGTTTGCACAATATTACAGGTGTACATCACGTCCCTTAATCAACATTGGATTATTATATTTACTTGTATGCTTTTATTTAAAAGCCAAGAACACTGAAGTCTAACCTTCGCACTGCAGCTGTTGTCAAAGTTCAACCCACATTATGCACTTCCAAAATTGCAGCATTTGAGTCATGATGTGAGTTGGATTTGTCTAAGCTATGGAGTGACAAGGTTGACCATCAGTATCCAATAGCATAAGTAGGCTTTTGTGTTAGCATTTGTGTTCGACATGTGCATATCTGCAATAATATGTCACAATTATTTTGTTACAGATTTGTGACAAAGACTAATCATTTTATGGTTTTGAAGCTGACGTTTCACTTGTTTACAGCTTAGAAATCAGGGTGTAGCCTCATATCTATGTGTAGCACTAGCCACTTTGACATGTCATGTTTTTTTCACCATGTGTAGGTAGCTAGCAGTAATTTTTGCCAGACACACAGCAGGGGAACAGCAGGCGTTACTGAACCCCACAAACACATCAGCGATTGTTTTCATCTGTGCATCCAATACTTCTGAGCAGCAACTGGCGGTGTTGAAGCCCAGGGTCAAGGAGGGTGTAGGCAGAGGCCTAGTATGAGATGTTTGAAGTTTAATTTGTAGTTAGCAGCAGTAATTTTTGCCAGACACACAGCAGGGGAACAGCAGGCTTACTGAACCCCACAAACACATCAGCGATTGTTTTCATCTGTGCATCCAACACTTCTGAGCAGCAACTGGCGGTGTTGAAGCCCAGGGTCAAGGAGGGTGTAGGCAGAGGCCTAGTATGAGTGTTTAAAGTTTAATTTGTAGTTAGCAGCAGTAATTTTTGCCAGACACACAGCAGGGGAACAGCAGGCGTTACTGAACCCCACAAACACATCAGCGATTGTTTTCATCTGTGCATCCAACACTTCTGAGCAGCAACTGGCGGTGTTGAAGTCCAGGGTCAAGGAGGGTTTTGAAATAAAATATTGAGTTTATTGCCTTGTTACGTGGCCATTGCAAATGTATGTACTTCAAACAAGAATAAATGAAGTTTTACTAGGACAATAAAATGATAATTTCAATTCCAAGAATAAAATAAACACCCTGCAAATATAAAGCATATAAGCACATGGCAACAAGAAATGGAACAACACACCACCCAAAATTAGTTACAAATATAGTGTTAAATTTAAGAATAAAAGTCCATTTTTGTATTTAGGAATAATGCGTAAGGAACGCTATGTTAAACCATAACATAGTGAAGACAATGGATTTTGTAATAGTCACTCATCATCATCATTGCAATTTATATGTGACAGTCACACACATTTCAATTATTTAAGTTAAGAAAATTGTTACTTTGGACAGCATGTATGACATGTCCAGCATGGACTCATCAATGTGATGACGCAATAATGTACAATAAAAAATAACCATTTAAAAAAACATTATGCATTGTCACAATTTAAGTGTGTGCCTGCAAGTGTAGGTGAAACAAAGGCTACGGATAGCAAAGGTATATTCTATGTCTGTATCAGACAGTGGACAGCCTCTGATGGGTAATGGCAATGTTATACTGTACGTCAATAAAGTCTGCGGCTGCAATCATGCATTTTTTGCTTGTACAGTGTTGAAGAGGGTAAAAGCATGTCTGGTTGCGCAAGGCTTTATCCGTCAACACTACCTTCCTATCCTACTGTCACGCGTAGGGTAGGGTAGCGTGTGTCTATTATATGACTCTCTCTAAAATGTGACCCTACGCAGCGTTATTCTGCCCTAGGCACGCCAAAAATACGACAGCAGTAATCATTTACTGTATAATACTCCACCTATGAGCAACAAAAAAAGCACGTTCCCTCTTTAACAATCTACAAGACAAACAAGCATGATGGTTGACGCTGCCTTTATTGAGGTACAGTATTAGATCGACATTGTCCATGAGTAACTATGCACTGTGATACCTATATACCATTATTAATTTATATCTGTTGTGGTTGTTTCACCAGCACTTGCAGGTATAACTACCTATTGTCAGTATGCATGATGCACTTTCTAGATGTAATAATTTATTATTGCACATTATTACCAGGTTTAGATGCTGGCCATTTCATATATGGTGTGTGAAGTTACAGTTGGCATCAGTCTGTGTATTTTATTATGTCTGTCATAATTATAACTCGTGAGGATGATGATGATGATGTTTATGATTCGTACATCCATTGACTGCATTATCTTACAGGTACAGATAAAGTTCCTTAAAAAGCATTAATTGATAAGTATGAAATGTACTTTTATGCATTAATTTCAAAAAGTGAACACTATGTTTTAGTTTTTGTTACCATTTATAATAGACATGTGCAGATATGCGCTGTGATGACAAATTATTATTTGTCCATATTTCTTATAAAAATTTATCATTCTAGGCCTGGAAAACTTCAAACTTTCCTGTTTTAAGCATAACAATCAGGGTGACGGCTCTTCCCTATTTGGAGCATGTTCGACATGGGTTTTTCTGTGCATGTGTAGGGAACAGGAGACTTCTTGCCGGACACACAGCAGGGGAACAGCTGGCGTTACTGAACCCCACTAACACTATAGCTTGTGTATTGGTCTGTGGACACAACACTTCTGAGCAGCAAATGGCAGTGTTGTAGCCCAGGGAGTAGAGTTCAGGTGGTAGAAAGATGAACATAACAGGAGACATGGATAACGTTGCCAACCAGTTATTTAATTGGAAACCGGACAGGCAAATTCAGGCGAGATCCATGCCTTGTTCATTTTCAGAAAAGTAAGCCGGTCTACATTATCGGAGGATAGTCGCATGCGACGGTCTGTTAGTACACCACCTGCAGCACTAAAGACGCGCACCGATAATACACTGGCAGCAGGGCAAGCCAGCACCTCCAATGCATACTGTCTAAGCTCTGGCCATGTATCCAGCTTAGAGACCCAAAACTTGAATGGGGAAGAGCCATCTGGGAGTACACTGAGAGGGAAAGACATGTAGTCTGTCACCATCTTACGGAAACGTTGCCTCCTGCTGACTGGAGCCGTCTCGGATGGTGTAGACACTTGTGGCGCTGCCACAAAACTTCGCCACATTTGGAACATACTGGTCTTGCCCTGTGCAGAGGCGCTGCTTGTGCTCCCTCTTGTTGCAGAGCTGTCTCCACTGCCTCGACGCACAGAGCTGCTTTGTAAAGCAGTAGCAGCAGCAGTGCTCTCGGCTGGAATGGAGAACATTATGGATTGCACCAGTGTGTCTTGGTACTCCCGCATTTTACGCTCCCGGTTCAACAGTGTGATGAGGCTTTGTAAGTTGTCCCGGTAGCGAGGGTCTAGGAGGGTGTACACCCAATAATCAGAAGTGGTGAGAATGTGGGCGATGCGGCGGTCGTTTCTCAGGCACTGCCGTATGAAATCAACCATGTGCTGCAGACTCCCAACTGGCCAAGAAACGCTGTCCCCTGCAAGAGGCGTCATCTCTGCCTGCTCTGCATCACCCCACCCTCGCTCTACATACTGACTAGAGCGTTGTGTACCTCCCTCTGGAGCGATGTCTTCCTCCTCCATTGACTCCTCCTCATCCTCCTCACAAAGTGAGCCCTGCCCAGCCCTTTGTGAGGAACCACGTTGCGCTGACTGTCCAGAAGGTGATGGAATTTGTACTCCTCATCCTCCACCTCTTCCAAAACCTCATCCCTTAGTGCTTGCAGTGTTTTTTGAAGCAGGCAGATAAGTGGGACAGTCAGGCTGACTAGTGCATCATCTGCACTCGCCATCCACGTTGACTCATCAAACGCACGCAAAACGTGGCAGATGTCCTTCATAGAGGCCCACTCAGTAGTGGTGAAGTGTGAACGGCGCAAATTGCGAGTTGATTGCGCCTGATGCAGCTGATACTCCATTACTGCTGGCTGCTGCTCACACAACCGCTCCAACATATGTAACGTGGAATTCCACCTGGTGGGTACGTCACATATGATGCGATGTTCAGGAAGGCGAAATCTGCGTTGCAGAGCTGCAATGCGCGATCTGGCCATGCTGGAACGTCGCAAGTGAGCGCACTCTAGGCGGACCTTGTGCAGCAGTGCATCAAGATCGGAAAGTCCCTCAAAAAACTCTGCACGACCAAGTTGAGCACATGTGCCAGACATGGTATGTGAGTGAGGTTGCCAAGGCCCAGAGCTGCCACCAGATTTCGGCCATTGTCAAACACTACCAAGCCTGGCTGGAGATTCGCTGGCAAAAAACACACGTCGCTCTCCTGCTTGATGGCATTCCAGAGCTCCTGCGCTGTGTGGCTTCGATTCCCCATGGAAATTAATTTCAGGACGGCATGTTGACATTTGGCCACGGCTGTGCTCATATCGGTCGCAACAGGTAAGCGTTCACGGGTCCATGTGGAGGTAGACCGTGACGGCTCCTGCAGCGATGATTCTGAGGAACTGGAGTAGGAGGAGGAGTCAATGTGTACAGACTGGATTCCTGCAATCCTTGGAGTTGGCAGAACACGTACAGCACCACTCGCAAGATCTGTACCCGGCTCCACAACATTGACCCAATGGGCAGTGAGGGAAAGGTATCGTCCCTGGCCATGGGTACTGGTCCACGCATCGGTGGTCAGGTGGACCTTGCTACTGACGGCGTTTAGTAGCGCATGTTTAATTTTTCCCTCAACATGCTTTTGCAGACCAGGGACGGCTTGCCTGCTGAAATAAAATCGGCTGGGCACATTGTATTGTGGGACTGCCAATGCCATTAAGTTACGGAAACTGTCAGTCTCCACCAGCCTGAATGACAGCATTTCAAGGGACAGGAGTTTTGCAATGCCAGCATTCAGAGCCTGTGCTCGTGGATGGTTTGCCGAGTATGGCCGTCTTTTATCCCATGCCTGTGCTACCGATGGCTGTTTTGTGGCCTGGGAGTGTGAGGATGACAGGGAACTTGCAGCTGTGGGTGGAATAACACTGGGTCTCTGGACAACAGTGACAGAGGTTCTTCCATGGCGATCCTGTGAGGAAGCCGAACCAGCTGTGTGTGAGCTGGAGGAAGAGGCTCCAACACGAGCTGAAGATGTAGGTGCTGCTGTAGGTTGGCCTACATCTCCAGTGTGTCTTTGTAACTCAACCACGTGCTTTGTCCGCACATGTTTCCACATATTTGTGGTATTGAGGTTACTGACACTTTTACCTCTTTTTACTTTTTGATTACACAGCTTGCATTTGACATAGCAAATATCTGCAAGTGTGTCAAAAAAGGACCACGCAGTGCAAGTCCTGGGAGCGCCCGTTTTGGCTTTTGGAAGAGAACTGCTCCGAACGGGTGCCAAACTGGAGGCTACAGGCAACCGAGTCTGCAGCCTACCTCTCCCTCCTGTTTGGACCGTTGGGGCAATCTCTTCCTCAGAGCTGCTCCCACCACTTTCCTGTTCCTCACGCCATGTTGGGTCTTGGACCTCATCATCTCCACTACCCTCTTCCAACACCTGCTGCTGTTGGGTGGTCTGGCCAGCACCATGCTCAACAGAAACTGGCACCTGAGTCTCATCATCATCAGATGCGTTCTGCGGTGTGCTGACCATCGGCACTGGCTCACCCGCCTCTTCAGATTCAGAGAGACACAGCTGTTGCGCATCACTGCATACTCCCTCTTCTTCACATTCCAGAATGCTGCTTGGCTGGGCCCCTGTTTGCAAGCCAACAGATTCTGAGAACAGAAGCAGAGACTCAGCTGGCTCCTGTACAGAGCTCTCTGACTGCCTGGGCAATTTGGCAGGCGGTGAAGAGACAGATGGTTGTTCAACAGTGCTGTGGTCCTGAGAGGAGGTGGAAGCAATTGAAGTCGATGCATTGGCTGCCATCCAACCAACAACGGCTTCAATTTGTTCTTCCCGCAGCAGGGGGGTACGCAGAGCTCCTACAAAAGTGCGCATAAAGGAACGCTCACGGGGAAAAACTGGTGGATGATGTGTCACTGGGGCGGCAGCAGCCACAGAATCCCCACGTCCTCTCCCTGCTGAAACTCCACGCCACGAACACGTGCCTTACTCCCTGCCTTCTTCATCTTGGTAGATTGATAAAGAAAGTCAGAAAAGTTATAAGGCCTAAGTGTGGTTATTCCTCAGAGACTGCAGTGAACACTGCAGACAACTGTTCACTAGCTGTGAAAGGCCCCTTTGTGTACTTCTATAGTGTTTGCAACCAATGTATTGTATACGGATGGAAGCGCGTCACACTAATAGATTTGAGTTTTTTTAAATAGAATGGAGCAGCACCAATTAGAGAAAAATGTCAAGGATGAGGCAGTGACACACGCTCAGCAGACTACAACCAGCAGTGGTTGAAGAACTAACTGTAGCGTGATCTGCACTCAAAAAATGAAAACCTCACAGACTACAGTGAACACTGCACACAACTGTTCACTAGCTGTGAAAGGCTCCTTTGTGTACTTCTATAGTGTTTGCAACCAATGTATTTTATACGGATGGAAGCACGTCACACTAATAGATCACTGTTAATTTCAATTGAATGGAGCAGCACCAATTCCACAAAATAAAAAAAAAAAGAGTCAGTGAGTGACACGTGCAGATGACTACAAACAGCGTTGGATGCAGAGCAAACTGCAGGGTCACCTGCACTCACACACACACCTTGCACAGATCTGTGAAAACAACACTGCAAGGAAAAAGGATGATTTACAAAGCGGTTTCTCAAATAGCCTGCCTACAGAACAATTCACAAAAACGCTATCTGTAACTGTCCCTCAGAGTCAGCAGAGCAGCGTTCTGTCCCTAACTGAATTCACAGCACAGTGAAGCTAAAATGGCGGCGGTGCCTTTTATAGTGCATTCTGACATCATTTCAGCAGCCAATCACAGCCATGCCATTAGTTAACATGACCACAGCATTACATGATGTGCCCACACTTCTTAGGAATCCTCATTGGCTGAATAAAATCACACTGCCTCTCAAAGAATTATGGGAACTTCCGATTCCGGTATACGATATAGGAAAAGTATCGGAACTAAGTATCGGAATTCCGATACAGCGAATATCGGCCGATACCCGATACTTGCGGTATCGGAATGCTCAACACTAATTGGGAGGGGAAACTGCAGGGTCAGTTCAGGTAAACCCAACAGTGATTTTTTTTTCTTTACCCTACATGTATTATACTCTGTGATCGAGCAGCAAATCTAATTTCTTGTCCAAATTCAAGCAATTCACCAAATATCTGCAGATTGCTTATCATGTTCATCCTATGAGGACTAAGTAGAGTGTCAAACCAATGGTGGAGTCAAATGATGTCCCCACCTGGAGACAAGGTTTGGAGACTGGCTGGTGCTTCTGAAACAGTATGGAGGGGGATTAGCTTTTTTTGCCACGTTGAGGGTCTTACTAGGATAAAAAAGTGCTCCTCAATCTCTTCTAATTTATTATAAACAAGTTCAAAACTCAGCAAAGCTCCAGTAAAAAGCGAAAAAGCCAGAGCCTCCTATCATATGGGAGGTGGTTTCATCCTACCACAGACTCCAACAGACAATGCACTTCATCTGGAGTCTCCGATTGTAGTTAAGTCAGACATATTTTTGCTTTGTAAATATACCTCAAAAAGGTCACATATATTACTTGCAGGAATTCACCGGACATCATTCACTGAGATGCAAGTGATATTACCATGGGGAAAAAACCTTTTCTGTGACCCTGTGGTTGGAGCAAGACCTCGAGATCGTGACAGTCCCCTCCAGTGAGGTGTTTGCTGCCATGTGCACATGTATCGTCAGCTCTTCCTGCCTCCTCTCTGTGTCCTTTGATTCCAGTACCTTTCGCTGCCATCCTAATTAACACGCAGAGTGATAGGAAAGAATTTGCATATAGAGTGATTTTTGATTAGAACTTGTGAGATTTTAGAAAAGCATCCCTTCCATTAATATCGCTCTAATATTATACACAACCGCAATTTAGTCAGTCATTTTGGAGTAATCTACTTAACAAGCAGGTGTTATTAATTTCCAATAAGGGCTGAACTGTATTTGGTCCGGCGCTGGTTCTAATCTCATTTGTTCTTTCTCCCTCTTTCACCGTTTATTGGAATCTTTGTTTATAATAAAGACTTTCCTAATGATCTCAATAAAACATCACTACATAAAAAAGCAATGTTCTCACTTTAATCTTTCATATTCTTAGCTCTCCAGAAAGTACATCTCAAGCGTGAGCTGAAATGGAAATGACAGGAGGTTTTATGGAAGGTTCTACGGCTCCGTTCAGACCTGCCCTCGGATCTGCACACCAGTGCCACCGAGAACACAAATACCTCTCATTACAGCCCTGGTCTGCTTCCCACATACATCGCAGGCTGAAATAACATCTATCAAGCTGAGCACTCAGGCAAGACACAACCGATGCCTAAGGCTAGTTTCACATTTCCGGCGGGCGCCTTGCGGCGCCCCCGGCATTTTGCCGCAGCGCCGCATGTGAAAACCTTTCACACTTCCGGCGGCCAAAAAGCGTTTTTTTGCCGGATGGTTTCTGATGCTTGGAGAGATAAGAAACCATCCGGCAAAAAACAAAAAACGTTACATGCAGCGTTTTTTCCGGACGCTGCAATGTACATTTGCGCCGCATCCGGACAAAACCGCATGCAACGCATTGACATGCGGGCCATCCGCTAATGCATGTCAATGCGAAAAAAGCCTCATGCGGCGCATCAGATTTTCAGATGCGGCGCTGCGGCAAAATGCCGGGGGCGCCGCCAGGCGCCCGCCGGAAATGTGAAAGAGGCCTAAAGCAGCCAAATGTAAAAGTCAAATAGAAACAGTAAAGTGTGACACATGACTATTACACAATATCCTCCACCATACTTTCACTCCTTGTTCCTTTATTCCTGTCTTCCATCCTTATTTACTTCCTTTCTCATGTTATCTTCATTTATTCCTTCCTATCTTATTCCTCCTCTTTCTTTTTATTCTTCCTTCCTTCTTTCCTTCCTTCCTTTCTTCTTTTCTTCCTCCTCCTCATGCTCACTTTATTCATTCCTTACTTCCTCATTTCTTCCTCCATTCATTCCTTCCTTCCTCATTTTCTAGTATAATAATTATTCCTTCTTTGTTCCCTTCCTTTCTTCTGTCTTTCCTTACTTGCTTCTTTTTTTTCCTCTTTTGACTTCTTCATTCACTACTCCAGATTGTTTCTTTATTTGGTTCTCTTATCTTCCCTTCCTTCCTCTCTTGCCCACTTCTTTCCCTCTCCCTTTCTTAACCTTTTCATTCATTCCTTACTATTTTTTTCATTATTTTTAGGTTCCTTTATTTTTCTTTCCTTCTTTGCTTCCTCTATTGCCATTTTCATCCCTCCCTTCCTACATTATTCCATCCTATCCAGTTTTTCTTTCTTTCTTTCTTTCTTCTTTTTCATTTATTTCTTTCCCTTCTTTTCTTAGAACCTGATCTCTTTAACTTCATTCCTTCTTGCTTTGCTTCCGTGTTCCCTCTCTTCCTTCCTTTTTTAGTTTCTTTATTTCCTGTCTTTTCCACTATTTCTATTCTTTCTTTTC
>JARQOD010005382.1:0-48327 GCA_033576555.1 Oophaga sylvatica
GATTCCTCAGCGGACTCAGTAAGAATGGCTGCCAGAGCGGCAGGGCTGTCTAATGCTGCACGAAGGGCATTATGGCTCAAATGTTGGCCAGGCGATATTCAAGCCAGATCTCGCCTCTGCTCCATTCCGTGTGACGGCGAATATCTTTTTGGCCCGGTCCTGGACGAACTTTTAGAAAAAGCAGGGGACGACAAGAAAAAGTTTCCCAGTCTATCAACCCCTTCCTATAAAAGACCTTTCAACAGAAGGAGGTTCAGCTACAGAAGGTCGTCCAGAGAACGAGCCAAATGGGATGAAAAGAGGCGAAGAGGTACAGGGTTTATGTTTAGGGGTCCACCTAAAGAAACAAAAAAAAACCCCTCGCAATGACTAGCAATGCCGGTAGGAGGCAGATTGAGGGCCTTCTACCCGCCTGGTCGGAAATCTCAAACAGTAGCTGGATCCTTAACATCATAGCTACAGGGCTGCGGTTAGAATTCTCCTCGGTACCTTGGGATAACTTTAATATTACCCCACTCAGGTCATCGCCATCGGAGCAGGCCGCTCTAGAGTTGGAGGTTCAGGAGCTTTGCGCTAAGAAAGTCTTAGTGGAGGTGCCAGAAGCAGAGCGGGGTAAGGGGTTTTACTCCCCTCTGTTTTTGATCCGTAAACCGGACGGGTCTTTTAGAACAATTATTAATTTGAAAGAAAATATCCTAGAAATTTGAGCCTAGGGAAAATGGCGCTCCCCATTATATGAATATATCAGAGAAGAGCTGGAAGCATTTTGCCAATAATCAAAATAACACTTTATTGAAAACAATTTATAAAAACCATTAAAACATGAGATGTGCATCCAATAATTTCCCTGGGTCAGTATATGCATAGATAATGATCTTGTATTACTTTCATGGCTGTATGACTGATTCCAATTAGTTAGAAAAACAATGGTGCAATGTTACTTGTAAGTACATCAAAAACAATTTACTGCGAAAATGCCCTCATAAGTATGATTATATAACGCCTCCCAAACGCTACAAGTGCAGAGGGGCAGTGCTACACTGAGTAATGAAGACACTAAACAGCAATGGGAACTGTCTATAAGTTCCTACCGAGTTGTTAATTGTGCTTATAACAGTCGGACTATAATGTCCAATGGTGTACACAATAAAGAAAAACAGCCAAGAAAAACATATACGACCTTAAGGAAATGACGGCAGTGTCCTGTGTCCCGACGCGCGTTTCGCGTTAGCTTCGTCCTGGGAAATATAGTCACATAGTCTACTGGTCAGAATACCCCCTATATATATACCTCTATGGTTACCGGAAGATTTGCTGCATGTGGGCAGGTAATCAGCTGCCAGCGTGTGACGTCACCGGGTGCGCGCCCGTCGCCCACACTGTGACTCCCTCCTCCGACATGTCAGAGGAAGGGAGCCCGCAGCTAGGTAGAACGGACACGTCACCATAGTAACGCTCTGCATCATGATTGGTTTATCCTCGGCTGTAAAGCCACACCCCTGTCTGACGTCATGACAGGGGAGGCAATACTGGATCACACTGAGGAATACGTCACAATGGTGCATTGCTGGAGTTATACCTTAGCGCCACCTATAATTTGAGCCATAATGGCACATATGTAATTAATTTATAACATACCCACCCACCAATATGAGCTATATATGAAAAAGACATACCAACCCACCAAACTATATAAACAATTACTCAGTTATTAACTGATTACTAAGTATAGTCTAAAAGATAAAAAGATCTAAATATGGGTTGTATATCTCAGATTTGTACAAATTTCACCATAAACACACCCTAAAAGTGATATATATATATAGTATAAGATGGAAATACATACTGAAGGGAGGGCTCCCATGCATTATTGTAAACAGAGTATTAAGAATAACCATATTTCTACATAATGAAAAAGTATGATAAGGTCTTCATTGTTGATAGATGGTAAACTTTGGGGAATGAGTCACTTCCTCTTTGATTTTGTTAATACGTGCTTTGTTTTGGTAAAATATGGTAATGATGATGGTGATAGGAATTCTTCGTTCATGATGCATGATGAGGCTATAAAAGATGGATCATCCCTTCTGTAGTCTTGATGATTTTCATTCTTCAGTTGTTTCATTACGATCCCATAAAGACTGGCATCGACAATCTTATACGTGTGCTCTAAATATAAACTGAAAGAGGCATACATGAGATATACTGAACTCTTAAAATACAAATTAAAAATTGGAACAGGTCAAAGAAAGGGGGCAAAACTCAGAACCTCATTCAATCCGGCCGGAACCATTGAGCCGATTTTGTGGATCCATTGTGTTTCCACTTGGGCCAGTTTTTTTCTCCAATCTCCTCCTCTATGGTCCACCCATATTTTATCAATGCCCATGACACAAAGTAATTTAGGGTTAGAGTCATGAAAACTCTTAAAATGCCTAGGTATCGGTTTTAATGTGGTGATATCATCAATTTCACTACCATTTTTTATATCCCTATAGTGCTCCCTCACTCGAACTTTGAGGGGCCTAGATGTCATGCCTACATATATTTTCATGCACGGGCATGATGCATAATACACTACCCCAATAGAGTCACATATGATGTGTTGGGTAATTTGGAAGATTTTATTGTTATCACTTGATGTGAACGATGTGGCTCGAATCATATTAGGGCATGAAATGCATGTTCCACATGGAAAGAATCCCCACTTGGGGCTCCTGGAGCCAAAGTTAATCTGATTCTTATTCTCTTTGTGGTAACTATGTACCAGTATATCTCGGAGGTTATTGGATCTCCTATATGTGATGGATGGATAATTGGAAACATATCTTTTCAGAGTCTTATCTGTCACAAGAAGTGGCCAGTATTTCTCCAAGGCAATTTTTACCTCCCTCCATTTGTCATTATAAGTAGAGATAAATCTTACTTTTTGTTGATTGGTATTGACATTACGTTTTTTAGGGGTTAAGAGATCATTACGCACTACAGACTTGGCCCTGCGTATGCCTCTTTTGATACTTCTGTTAGAGTATCCTCTCGCTGTGAATCTTGAGGTTAAATCATCCACCTGTCTGTCAAAGTTGTCTTCGTTAGAGCACACACGTCTGGCTCTAAGGTATTGGCCTGTAGGAATACTATCTATCAATGATTTGGGGTGAGAGGATGTAGCATGTAGGATAGAATTAACTGAGGTTTCTTTGCGATGTATGTCGGTCTGTAAAAAGCCATTCTCACCCTTAGATATCATGATGTCCAAGAAGTCAATGCTGGTCTGGCTGTACTTGCATGTCAACCTGATGTTGAGAGAGTTAGCGTTTAATATACCTAAGAAATCAAGAAGGTCCTGCTCCGTACCCTGCCATATCATTAAAATATCATCTATGTAACGGACCCAGAGCAGGACCCTCTCGATGTAGGCTATGGGATTAGTGAGGAAAATTCCTCTCTCCCACATCCCCAGAAACAGGTTGGCATATGAGGGGGCAAAGGCCGCCCCCATAGCCGTGCCCTGTTTCTGGAGATAGAATGTTTCCCCAAATAGGAAATAATTATGTTCCAATGTAAATTTTAATAGGATTAGCAGTAATTCAACCAGACCAGCATCCAGATCGGACATCATGAGATACATCTTGACCGCCTTTAGGCCGTCCCTATGTTGTATGCAGGTATATAACGATTCAACGTCAAAACTCACAAGCCACATATCAGAATCCATTGGAATTCCTTCAATCTTTTTGAGGACATCTGATGTGTCTCTAACATAAGAAGGGAGATCTATAACTATAGGTTTTAAATAGAAGTCCAAATATTTTGAGATTGTCTCGCAAAGGCTCCCATTTCCCGATACAATAGGGCGTCCTGGAGGTGTTATCCTATTCTTATGTATTTTCGGTACAAAGTAAATGCAAGACACCTTAGGGTATTTGGGTACCAGATTGTCTCTCAATTCTTTAGTGATTGTCCCTTCCCTAAATGCTTTTTCAAGGATCTTACTATAACATGTGTTGTCTCTCAGTTGTCTATGGGCTTCTTTCTCATAGGCTTTAACAGGCCAGACTACCACATTCCCTCCTTTGTCAGCAGGCTTTATTACTATCTCTTTAAGATTTTGTAATTGAGTAATTGCTTGCCTATGGGCAAAAGATAAATTGCCGTGTGTAACAAAGGGGGGAATTTTTTGAAGCTCTTCTGATACTAGTTTGACAAATAACTCCACATTGGGGGAGATATAGAGAGGTGGGAATTTTTTTGGGATAGGTGGTTTGAACTTACCCCTGTAATCAGGCGCTGCACCCTCCTCATATAACTCTCCCAAATCAGAAATGGCTTCAAGTTCCCTGGTACTCCACTCCTCATGACTTTCTTTTTTGTCATGTAATTTTTTAAGTATCAGTTTGCGTGCAAACAAATGCAGGTCAGTTAATGCTGAAAAAGAGTTAAATGCGGCCGTAGGTGAGAATGATAATCCTAGACTAAGAACCTCCCTCTGATGTTGAGTTAATACTAGGTCAGATAAATTAATTACCTGTAATTTAGAGGACGTGGACGTATCAGCTCCTCTATCTTTTCTTTTGTAATAATCATTATGTCTCCTCCTAACATTACGTCTTAAATTATACATTCGGTTGCTATTGTGATATTCATCCTCCCGTGAGGAGACAGAAGACACCGAGGATGATCTTATGCTGTTACTTCCTTCTCTAATGTTTGTTTGCCATCTATAGACTGTTCCATTTTTGTAATCTGTTAGATCCCTCTGAAATTTTTTTGTTTTTGTTTCCTTAACTTCTTTTTCCCAGATATTAAGTTGAGCATCCATTTCTTTATAGAAGGCATCCGCCTCCAGTCCGGAGAATTTTTCAAGCAGTTTGGCCTTTGTAGAGTCTATATCTTGGTCCAATTTGTCCATACTCTTTTTGTTGTTGCCAATTAATAGTTCAATAAGGGATCTGGAGCATACATTGCATGCTTCTTCCCACCTAGATTTAAAGGTGGGGTCCTCCACTAAGTAGGAGGGCATAATTTTTACTCTTAATCCTCTTGGAATTAGATTTTTGGCTAGATAGTTCTCTAAGGATGCTTTTGTCCACCACATTCTGGTCCTCCTTTTAAGTAAATTCCGCATGGAGCTTTTGAGGTCTGATTTTTGCCCACTATCTGCCGAACTATTGGATGCTGCATCTCCATTAAAAACAGTATCAATGCAATTGAGCCAGGTGTGATCTCTGGCTTTAATGTCCATGCTGGCCCCACTCACTGTAACAAAGTACAGAAATACAATCACAAAATATCCTAGAAATTTGAGCCTAGGGAAAATGGCGCTCCCCATGCAGTAAATTGTTTTTGATGTACTTACAAGTAACATTGCACCATTGTTTTTCTAACTAATTGGAATCAGTCATACAGCCATGAAAGTAAAGGTACTGCCACACTAAGCAATCCCGCTAGCGATCTCGTTAGCGTTGCATACTAATGAGATCGCTAGCGGGATTGTTTCTATATCGCTAAATGCTGCCGCATTTAGCGATATAGTTAACGACGCTATCGCCGTTAGCGATCTTCTTAACGACTTTAGCGGTACAAAAGTACCGCTAAATCGCTAAGAAAAGGTGCCACACAGCGATAAGATACTTACCCAGCGGGAGCTCCAGCGATGAAATAGGGTCCGGATGCGATTCCAGCAGTACATGCAGAGACACAGGAGGAAGCTGTCGCTGGAAGCTGCAGTACGAAACAATACGCTAACGGGATCGCTCAATAGTGTACGTTTTTTAGCGATTCCGTTAGCGACTATTGTTTAGTTTGGCATACCCTTAATACAAGATCATTATCTATGCATATACTGACCCAGGGAAATTATTGGATGCACATCTCATGTTTTAATGGTTTTTATAAATTGTTTTCAATAAAGTGTTATTTTGATTATTGGCAAAATGCTTCCAGCTCTTCTCTGATATATTAATTTGAAAGCCCTCAATAAGTTCCTGATAATTCACCCATTTAAAATGGAGACGGTCAGCTCAGCAATAAAGCTTCTGTTTGAAAATTGCTTTATGGTGGTGTTAGATCTGAAAGACGCTTATTACCACATACCGATCCATATGGAACATCAGCGTTTCCTCAGAGTAGCAATCCAAATGGGGGAATTGCTGCGACATTTTCAATATAGCGCCCTTCCTTTTGGCTTAACGGTTGCCCCACGAGTGTTCACTAAGGTTATGTCGGAGGTCATGGCCCACTTACGTGAATCAAATATGCTCATAGTCCCCTACCTCGACGACTTTCTTATCATTGGAAAGACGGCAGAGCATTGCCTAGAGCAACTGCAAAAAGCGATATCTACCTTAGATCGGCTGGGATGGCTAATAAATACCAAAAAGTCTCGTTTGAATCCGATGAGGGTTCAGCAATTTCTAGGGCTAATTCTGGATTCACAGAATCAGAACTGTAGTTTACCATCAGACAAGTTAATTCGCTTACGGTACCAGGTCCTAAACGCTTCCAAAAACCCCTCCATGTCGCTTAGGAAGGCCATGTCTCTTTTGGGCTCCCTCTCGTCCTGCATTCCCGCGGTTCGGTGGGCTCAATTTCACACAAGGGCGCTGCAAGCTGAGGTCTTGCTGTATCAAAATTTGCTAGGTGGTTACCTGGAAGGCCAGCTATCCTTGTCCCAGGCTGCTATAAGATCCCTGGATTGGTGGAAGAATGAGACAAACCTGTCTAAGGGGGTTCCCTGGGAATATGAGATATCCCGAATAGTCACAACAGATGCTAGCCCCTCTGGGTGGGGGGCTCATATGGGGGACGTTATGGTTCAGGGCTTATGGGAGCTGGATCAAATTCATATGTCTTCTAATATGAAGGAATTAACAGCGGTAGAGCTAGCAATTAAAAAGCTCCTTCTATATCTACAGGGTCACCACGTTCGAGTGCTCTCCGACAATCGGTTCACAGTCGCTACATCAACCACCAGGGTGGTACTCGTTCCGGTCCTCTCATGGAAGTGGCAAGGCGCCTACTTCAGATAGCAGAACGACACTTTCTTTCTCTAACGGCTCTACATATAAGGGGAGAAGAAAATACCAAGGCGGACTTCTTAAGCCGCAATCTCCTGAGTCAAGGAGAGTGGTCATTAAAGACTTCCATCTTCGACCTAATTGTGCGGAAATGGGGTCAACCGGAGGTAGATCTCTTTGCTACCAAAAGCAACAGAAAAGTGAGACAGTTCTGCTCTCTAAATCCCAAAGAACGCCCTCTGGCAGTGGACGCTCTTCTATTACAGTGGGATTTCAATCTAGCCTACGCATTTCCTCCCCTGTCCTTACTCCCCCTAGTATTGAGGAAGGTCAGGAAGGACAGGGCAAGGATAATAGTAATCGCTCCTTTTTGGCCCAGGAGGGCATGGTTTTCATGTCTCAGAAACATGTCGATAGCCGACCCGTGGGTCCTGCCGGATATTCCCGATCTGCTCTCCCAGGGTCCAGTCTACCATCCTCGAGTAGCGGGCCTCCACCTGACGGCGTGGATTTTGATCGGTCACTGCTGAGAGATAAGGGTTTTCTGCTAATGTAATTAATACTCTCCTTAAAAGCAGGAAGGAGGTTACAACTAGAATCTACGCTAGGACTTGGAAGCAATTTCTCCAGAGCTCGGGGGTGGTAGCAGGGGACCCAACACCGATAACCCAGATACTAGAATTCCTACAAAAGGGTCTGGACTTAGGTCTCTCCACAAGCACCCTTAAGGTGCAAGTTTCAGCTTTGGGGGCACTCTTCAGTTGCAACATCGCAAATAATTACTGGGTCAGTAGATTCATTAAAGCTGCGGGTAGGTCGAGACCCATAGTGAAGGTGAGAATCATGCCATGGGACTTAAATCTTGTTCTCACTGCTTTAACAGAGCCCCCTTTTGAACCTATATCAGCAGCATCAATAAAAATTCTTTCCCTTAAAACCGCATTCCTGATAGCATTAACCTCGGCTAGGAGGGTAAGTGACATCCAGGCACTATCTAGATTGTCTCCTTACACTCAGGTCCTGAATGACAGGATAATTCTTAGACCTGATCCGGCATACCTACCTAATGTGTCTTCCGCTTTCCACAGAACACAGGAAATTGTTCTTCCTTCGTTCATCCCTAATCCATCTAATCAAAAAGAGATAAAACTCCATACTTCAGATGTTAGAAGATGTCTACTGCAATATTTGGCAGTCACTGATCCCTGGAAACGGGACAAGGCATTGTTTGTCTCTTTTCAAGGAATTAACAAAGGCCGTAGATTAACAAAGAGCTCATTGGCCAGATGGATTAGGGAAGCAATTTCTCTGGCATACACCTCGAGGGGCAAGCCGGCACCTGAGAGGCTAAAGGTACTGCCACACTAAACAATCCCGCTAGCGATCACGATAACGACGCATACTAATGGATCGCTAGCGGGATTGTTTCTATATCGCTAAATGCGGCCACATTTAGCGATATAGTTAACGACGCTATCACCGTTAGCGATCTTCTTAACGACTTTAGCGGTACAAAAGTAAATCGCTAAGAAAAGGTGCCACACAGCGATAAGATACTTACCCAGCGGGAGCGCCGACGAGAAAATAGGGTCCGGAACGATTCCAGCGACGAGCGAGATCACAGCAGGAAGCTCGTCGCTGGAAGCTGCCGCACTGAACAACATCGCTAACGGGATCGCTAAATAGTGCCGTTTTTTAGCGATCCCGTTAGCGATATTGTTTAGTGTGGCATACCCTTAAGGGTGCATTCCACTCGAGCTGTGGCGACTTCATGGGCAGAGAGGGCAGAAGTCTCGATTGACCAGATATGTAAGGCACTACGTGGTCTTCTCCACACACGTTTTACACTCATTATAGATTAGATTTGGGTGCTTCCTCAGACCTTTCTTTCGGACTAAGGGTGCTGCAGGCAGTAGTCCCTCCCTAAGTAGTTATTACTCTCTGTAATTCTCTCTGTAGTGCTGTCATGGACGTTCGAATAAAGTCTAAGTTACTTACCGTTAACGGTATTTTTCGAAGTCCATGACAGCACCCTTACATTCCCACCCGGGTTCTATGTGCACTTCTTCCTCTTATGTAGTCCACATGTAATAAACAATTGATTAATGTTACTGTGTGATGCATAAATTTTTTTTGCTGTATACCATTTAACCTTGATGTCCTCTTATGCTCTGTAATCCAACTGATGCGTGGGAGAGGTGCCGCCCTTTTATATCTGTAGGTTTCCTGTTCCTAAGGGCGGATCCCCTCTCTCTGTAGTGCTGTCATGGACTTCGAAAAATACCTTTAACGGTAAGTAACTTAGACTTTCGACACATGACAGTTCAGTCTTTAGAAATAGGATTCAATAAAAATGTTTACCAACCTGAAGATCCTGCCTGTTCAGAAGTGTTTCTTTGGTCATCTTCATCACCGCACTTCTCATGATGTTGCCTCATTCGCGCCACCAGGCCTTGCATCTCTTTGATGCATCGTTTGCATTTTGCACGCATGCCTGCCTTACCGATAGGCGAAGGAGCTTCATTAAAATATTCCCAAACTGGGTCTCTTTTACGGCCTGCTGCCATTATAAGAAAGAATGTAATAAACCTCAGATCGTACACACAAACAGATCCAGACTTGTCTGTCTGTGGCTATGCTGCAGTATTGTGCTCAAAGTTTCACTTTCATTTTCTTGTCTGCTTGCCCTTCCTCCTCCTCACACTTAGATTCACATTCTTGTGTTGTGCAGATCTATTCCACTCCAAACAATAAGAAACATATTGTCTAACTTCTTGGACTTGTCACTGAAGGGGTTGATTCTGTATTCATATAGGTTTGTAGAACAATAGAGATTAAGGTCTTTTTCTCAACTCTGTTCATGTTGTAACATTTTTGCCGTGAAGAAGAGGCTGGGACCTCTGGTGCGGAGTCAAATTCAGTTTTGAGAACTGCGTAAGTAAAGCGAGCGTCTGTGATAATATAGGAGAGAAACTGCCCACTAATCCTACAGAAACCTCTGGAAGAGCATGGCATTGTGAATGTTACACATATACAGCCTTTATTCTACTGAGTTAAACAACTCAGCTTTATCTCATGATGGAAGAACCTTTGGATGGTAAAATATTTTCCTCAAAAAGCAGTTTATTGAAAAAAATCCGATTTAAATAAAAAAAATCCGATTTTTTTGATTTTTTTTAAAAAAAATCATTGATTTTTATCCACCCTGATTAATTCCCACCTTTAATTATTTTCAACCACAATATGAGCTGCTGAGATCATGTCAGACATCTCTTTAACTTAGGAGAAAGTATTAATGAGGACAAGGAAGCTGATATCACTCTATCATACTGATTAATTTATAAGATCTCATTAGAGGCTTTGCATGAGGAGGGGTAGACTTGTGCTTGAAAAAATTGTCTTCTATTATCCATGATTACCTCCAAGGAAACATGTTCTATTGTCATTGTTTTACATCAAAAAAGCTTTACAGGCGAGGACATTGCTGCTTATAAGATTGACACTAAATTAACCATTTATCGGATCATCAAGAATTTCTAAGAGGTTTAATTTTTGTAAAGAAGTTTTCAGGGCACCCAAGGTCCAGGATGTATCCTAAAGATGTCTTAGGTACTGGATTTGTTCAGCACCTGTTCAGAGCTTGCTCAGGAATGGCAGCGGGCAGGTTACAGTGCACAGTGAGGTGAAGGCTTTTGGTGTCAAGAAGGAAAGTAAAAAAACTTCTCTCCAAGAAAAACAGCAAGGACAGACAAGAAGTGCAGAGATTAAACTGCAAAGGACGGTGGATTTGGTGGGGGGGAGTTGGGTAGGTGTTGTGAATGGACTTGAAATGAGTTCTGAGCAGAGGCTCCCTCTGGTGGTTACAAGCGGTACTGGACTGTCCAGTGAAGATTGTGAGGATTGGGAATCAGGTGTTACTGACTGGTCTTATTTAAGGGAGTCGCCTTCCCATCAGGGTTGCCGGTGATCAATTGTTCTGGTCTCAATCCTTGATTCCTGTTTCCTTTGTAGCCTGCTGTGTCGTGTCTGCATCTCCTGCTAACAGATAAGACATTTTCTTCTTTTTGTTTTTTGTGCTTGATTTTTGCATTTTGTCCTGCACTTCTGTGGGGGCCTTCAGGGTCCCCTCCGGGGGCTTTTGCCCTCTCAGTTTAGTTCAGCCACTGATGTTTTGTACATTTGCTTTTTCCAGTTTTTTCAGTGGCTGCTGTTTTGATTTTGTTACACCAGAGAACTAATTTAGGTGGTAGAGGTCGTGTGATCTCAGTTGTTTTTGAAATTAGTAGTGTTGGTGCTTTTCAGGGTTTTTTTGGGATTGCAGTAAGTGCCCTTCCTATCCTTTTCTATTTAGATAGTTTGGGCCCCAACGTTTGCTCATACTATTTTCTGCCTGTGTCAGTATTTCTTCTTGTCTAACCGCCATTACATGTTTGGGGGCTTTCTATGTTCTTTGGGGATCTGCTCCGGGGCAGATAGCTTTCATCTTTCTATCTTTAGGTATAGTTAGTTTCTCAGGCTGTGACGAGGCGTCTAGGACCAACGTAGAACGCTCCACGGCTGCCTCTAGTTGTGGTTTTAGTCAGGGTACTGCAATCTCATAAGATTCCAACTGCTCTGGTGTATTGCCTTTTTTACCTGCACTCCTCAGCTACCAAATCATAACAGTATTCAACCCCGGTCACAATAAACAGAAAACTATGTTATGGTACTCACAGAAGGGAATAAAATTATTGCGAGAAAAAGAAGAAAAAAAAGTTGTCAGAGATATTTTTCTGTTTGTTGCATTTTTTTTCCCTCTGTATCTCTGGGTACTGGGGAGGATTTTTTCTCTCAATGGAGTTTGCACAGTTGTCTGGCCGTGTGGATCAGCTTGCCACTGAGGTTCGGAGTATTGCTACCTATCTTGCTAGGTTGCCTGTTGTGGAACCTAGGATTCCCATGCCAGATTTGTTTTTGGGGGATCGAGCCAAGTTTCTGAATTTCAAAAATAATTGTAAATTGTTTTTTGCCTTAAAATCTAAGTCCTCAGGGAACGCAGCGCAGCAGGTTCAAATTGTCATCTCTCTCCTGCGCGGCGATCCTCAGGATTGGGCTTTTTCCCTGACACCTGGGGATCCTGTTTTGAGTGATGTTGATGCATTTTTTCAGGCCTTGGGGTTATTGTACGATGAGCCTAATGTCACTGATCAAGCTGAAAAAGCCTTGTTGGCATTAAATCAGGGGCTTGATGATGCTGAGTTATACTGTCAGAGATTCCGCAGGTGGGCAGTCCTGACCAAATGGAATGACGACGCTTTGGCAGCTCTTTTTCGGAAGGGTCTGTCAGATAATGTAAAGGATGTTATGGTGGGATTACCTGTCCCCTCTGGTCTCAATGATTCTATGTCATTAGCGATTCAAATTGATAGACGTTTGCGTGAGCGGAGAAGTATGCGTGGAATAGTGTTGCCTTGTGAACCTGCTTCTGAACCCATGCAGTGTGATAGAGTGGTTTCTGGGGCACAGCGTCATGAGTTTCGAAAGCGCAATGGGTTATGTTTCTACTGTGGTGATGCCTCTCATGCTATTTCAGTCTCCCTAAGCGGGGAAGACGTTTTGCACGCTCAGTTGTCTTGGGTAGTGTTCAGACTAAGTTTTTATTAACTGTTACTCTGATATGCTCTCTGTCCTCATTTTCTGCTCAGGCTTTCGTTGATTCGGGAGCAGCTATTAACCTGATGGATTTTGATTTTGCTAAACGTTGCGGGTTTCCCTTGATACCCCTACAGAAGTCTATTCCCCTACTGGGGATCGATTCTACCCCTTTGGCTGAGAATAAACCTCAGTTCTCTACTCAGGTGATAATGAGGGTTGAACCTGATCATCAGGAGAGCTGCAAATTTTTGGTTCTGTATAATCTGCATGACATTATCGTGCTGGGTTTCCCTTGGTTACAGTCTCATAATCCTGTTTTGGATTGGAAATCTGTGTCTGTAACCAGTTGGGGCTGCCAATGTGTTAATACCAACACTCCTGTTTTTTCTGCCTCCCCCCAGGCTCAGGATGTTCCTGACTTTTTGATTGATTTTTCTGATGTGTTTAGCGAAAGTAAATCTGCATCCTTGCCTCCCCATAGGAGCTATGACTGCGCTATTGAATTAGTGCCTGGTAGTAAATTCCCTAAAGGTCGCCTTTTTAACTTGTCTGTACCTGAACATGACGCTATGCGGTCTTATATCAAGGAGTCATTGGAGAAGGGTCATATCAGACCATCCTCTTCACCCTTAGGTGCCGGTTTTTTCTTTGTGGCCAAAAAGGATGGTTCATTAAGGCCGTGTATTGATTATCGTCTTTTGAACAATATTACTGTGAAATATCAATATCCGTTACCCTTGATTTCTGACCTGTTTTCCAGGGTGAAAAACGCTACTTGGTTTACCAAGCTTGACCTCAGGGGGCATATAACCTTATTCGCATTAAGCACGGGGATGAATGGAAGACGGCATTTAACACCCTTGAGGGGAATTTTGAGTACCTTGTGATGCCCTTTGGGCTCACTAATGCTCCTTCTGTCTTCCAGTCCTTCATGAATGACATTTTCAGGGATTTTGTGGCTAAATTTCTGATTGTTTATTTGGATGATATCTTGATTTTTTCTAATGACTGGGACTCTCATGTGAAACATGTTCGAACTGTATTCCAGATTTTGAGAGAGAATGCTCTGTATGTGAAGGGATCAAAGTGTCTTTTTGGCGTACAGAGGATCTCATTTTTGGGATTCATTTTGTCCCCATCTTTTATTGAAATGGACCCGGTCAAGGTTCAGGCCATCTGTGATTGGGTCCAACCTACTTCATTAAAGGCTCTTCAAAGATTTTTGGGTTTTGCCAATTTTTATCGTAAATTTATTGGTAATTTCTCGGTTATTGTTAAACCATTAACTGATTTGACCAAAAAGGGTTCTGATGTGGTGAATTGGCCTCCTGAGGCAGTCTCTGCATTTCAGGAACTTAAGCAGAGATTCACTTCTGCTCCTGTTCTACGGCAGCCTGATGTTTCTCTGCCATTTCAGGTGGAGGTTGATGCCTCTGAAATTGGGGCAGGTGCCGTTTTGTCCCAAAGAGATCCAGAGACCTCTAAAAGTAACCCTTGTGCCTTTTTCTCTCGAAAATTTTCTCCTACTGAACGTAATTATGACGTGGGTAATCAGGAGTTATTGGCCATGAAGTGGGCTTTTGAAGAGTGGAGACATTGGCTGGAGGGAGCCAAACATCAGGTGGTGGTCCTTACGGACCATAAGAATCTGGTTTATCTGGAATCTGCCAAGCGACTTAATCCTAGACAGGCCAGGTGGGCCTTGTTTTTCACACGTTTTAATTTTGTGGTTTCCTTTCTTCCTGGCACTAAGAATGTTAAGGCGGATGCCCTCTCGAGGAGTTTCCTTGCGGACTCTCCTGAGGTATCTGATCCTTCTGTTATTTTGAAAGAAGGTGTAGTTCTTTCCGCCATCTCGCCCAATTTGAGACTGGCTCTGGAGGGGTGTCAGGAGGATAGGCCCGAGCGCTGCCCTGTTGGGAAATTGTTTGTCCCGGACCAGTGGAAAAAGAGTGTGATGTCTGAGATTCATTGTTCCGCGTTGGCCGGTCATCCCGGAATTTTTGGTACCAGAGACTTGGTTAGTCGGTCCTTTTGGTGGCCTACCTTGTCTCGTGATGTCAGGGAATTTGTGCAGTCCTGCGGGACTTGCTCTCGCTCCAAGCCTTGCTCTCGCTCTAGTGGTTTGTTGATGCCATTGCCTGTGCCCAAGAGACCATGGACCCATATCTCTATGGATTTCATTTCCGATCTCCCTGTTTCTCAGAGAATGACCGTCATCTGGGTGATTTGTGATAGGTTTTCCAAGATGATACACCTTGTGCCCTTACCTAAGTTGCCTTCCTCCTCTGAATTGGTGCCTTTGTTCCTTCAGCACGTGGTTCGTTTACACGGCATTCCTGAGAACATTGTGTCTGACAGAGGAGTCCAGTTTGTTTCCAGATTTTGGAGGACCTTTTGTTCTAAGCTTGGTGTTCAGTTGTCTTTCTCCTCGGCGTTTCATCCTCAGACCAATGGTCAAACTGAGAGAACAAACCAGACATTGGAGACTTATCTAAGATGCTTTGTGTCTGCTGATCAGGATGACTGGGTCTCTTTTTTGCCTTTGGCTGAGTTTGCTCTTAATAATAGGGCTAGCTCTGCCACTTTGATGTCTCCATTTTTCTGTAATTCTGGGTTTCACCCTCGATTTTCTTCAGGACAGACGGAGGCTTCTGCCTGTCCAGGTGTTGACTCTGTTGTGGAGCGTATGCAACAGATTTGGGACCAGGTAGTGGAGAGGTTGTCCCTCTCTCAGGAAAGGGCCCAGCGGTTTGCTAACCGGCATAGGACTGATGGTCCTCGGTTTAAAGTGGGGGACTTGGTCTGGTTGTCCTCAAAAAATATTCCTATGAGAGTGGCATCTCCTAAATTTAAGCCTAGGTTCATTGGACCTTATAAGATCATGGAGATTCTTAATCCTGTTTCTTTTCGTTTGCTTCTTCCAGGGACATTTAAGATCCATAACGTGTTCCACAAGTCCTTGTTGAAGAGGTTTGCTGAGCCAATGGTTCCTACTGCTTTGCCTCTTGACCCTGTTCTGGTTGAGGGCAATATGGAGTTTGTGGTTGAGAAAATATTGAATTCTCGTTTTTCTAGACGGAAACTCCAGTATTTGGTTAAGTGGAGAGGTTATGGTCAGGAAGACAATTCTTGGGTGTTTGCTTCGGACATCCATGCTAGGAGACTCATCCGTGCGTATCATAGAACTCATCCTGACCGACCTGGTTGCTCAAGTGAGGGTTCGGTGACCCCTCCTCAAGGGGGGGTACTGTTGTGAATGGACTTGAAATGAGTTCTGAGCAGAGGCTCCCTCTGGTGGTTACAAGCGGTACTGGACTGTCCAGTGAAGATTGTGAGGATTGATAATCAGGTGTTACTGACTGGTCTTATTTAAGGGAGTCGCCTTCCCATCAGGGTTGCCAGTGATCAATTGTTCTGGTCTCAATCCTTGATTCCTGTTTCCTTTGTAGCCTGCTGTGTCGTGTCTGCATCTCCTGCTAACAGATAAGACATTTTCTTCTTTTTGTTTTTTGTGCTTGATTTTTGCATTTTGTCCTGCACTTCTGTGGGGGCTTTCAGGGTCCCCTCCGGGGGCTTTTGCCCTCTCAGTTTAGTTCAGCCACTGATGTTTTGTACATTTGCTTTTTCCAGTTTTTTCAGTGGCTGCTGTTTTGATTTTGTTACACCAGAGAACTAATTTAGGTGGTAGAGGTCGTGTGATCTCAGTTGTTTTTGAAATTAGTAGTGTTGGTGCTTTTCAGGGTTTTTTGGGATTGCAGTAAGTGCCCTTCCTATCCTTTTCTATTTAGATAGTTTGGGCCCCAACGTTTGCTCATACTATTTTCTGTCTGTGTCAGTATTTCTTCTTGTCTAACCGCCATTACATGTTTGGGGGCTTTCTATGTTCTTTGGGGATCTGCTCCGGGGCAGATAGCTTTCATCTTTCTATCTTTAGGTATAGTTAGTTTCTCAGGCTGTGACGAGGCGTCTAGGACCAACGTAGGAACGCTCCACGGCTGCCTCTAGTTGTGGTGTTAGGGTACTGCAATCTCATAGATTCCAACTGCTCTGGTGTATTACCTTTTTTACCTGCACTCCTCAGCTACCAAATCATAACAGGTAGGATAATGTTATTTTCTCAGATGAAACTCCCATCAGACCGTCTGGAACAATGATTGTAAAGAGAAGAAAAGACAAGTGCTTCTATGAGTCCTAAGTCTACCAGCAGTAAAGTGTCCTGAGACACTTCTCATCTGTGAAGGGAATTCACTAATAGTTTTGCCCAATAATTTACCATGGCCATGCATAAAGATTGGGATTTACATCTCCAAGAACATCCTCTAATGTACCCTTATTAACAACACCAGTCACACAGTACCTACAATAACGGCACCAGTCACACAGTACCTACAATAAAAGCACCAGGCACACAGTACCTACAATAACGGCACCAGTCACACAGTACCTACAATAACGGCACCAGGCACACAGTACCTACAATAAAAGCACCAGGCACACAGTACCTACAATAACGGCACCAGTCACACAGTACCTACAATAAAAGCACCAGTCACACAGTACCTACAATAACGGCACCAGTCACACAGTACCTACAATAACGGCACCAGTCACACAGTACCTACAATAAAAGCACCAGTCACACAGTACCTACAATAACAGCAGCAGTCACACAGTACCTACAATAACGGCAGCAGTCACACAGTACCTACAATAAAGGCACCAGTCACACAGTACCTACAATAAAGGCACCAGTCACACAGTACCACAATAACGCACCAGTCACACAGTACCTACAATAACGCACCAGTCACACAGTACCTACAATAAAGCACCAGGCACACAGTACCTACAATAATGCACCAGCACACAGTACCTACAATAAATGGCACCAGGCACACAGTACCTACAATAAGCACCAGCACACAGTACCTACAATAACGGCACCAGTCACACAGTACCTACAATAACGCACCAGTCACACAGTACCTACAATAAAGCACCAGGCACACAGTACCTACAATAACGGCACCAGTCACACAGTACCTACAATAAAAGCACCAGTCACAGTACCTACAATAACAGCAGCAGTCACACAGTACCTACAATAACGGCACCAGTCACACAGTACCTACAATAAAAGCACCAGTCACACAGTACCTACAATAACGGCACCAGTCACACAGTAGCCACAATAACAGCACCAGTCACACAGTACCTACAATAACGGCACCAGTCACACAGTACCTACAATAAAAGCACCAGTCACACAGTGCCTACAATAATGACACCAGGCACACAGTACCTACAATAAAAGCACCAGGCACACAGTACCTACAATAACGGCACCAGTCACACAGTACCTACAATAACGGCACCAGTCACACAGTACCTACAATAACAGCAGCAGTCACACAGTACCTACAATAATGGCACCAGTCACACAGTACCTACAATAAAAGCACCAGTCACACCAGACCCTGCCGCAAAACATCAGACTTTCACCAACAACGGAGACCTTCAAGAAAAACCTGAAGACCCACCTGTTCCGACAAGCCTACAACCTGCAATGATCCTCAGTGTACTGAACCATCACACGACCAGCTCTACCCTCTCCTAGTGTATTCTCACCCATCCCTGTAGACTGTGAGCCCTCGCGGGCAGGGTCCTCTCTCCTTCTGTACTTATGTGTCCCTTGTCTAGCACATGTTTATTGTATCTGTCTATATTTTTCCCTTTTCATATGTAAAGCGCCATGGAATAAATGGCGCTATATAAATGTATAATAATAATAACGGCACCAGTCACACAGTACCTACAATAACGGCACCAGTCACACAGTACCTACAATAACAGCACCAGTCACACAGTACCTACAATAATGGCACCAGGCACACAGGAGGCGTTCCGAAATAAATTAGAAAATAAATTGTCACACAATTCCATGGAGGTGTGGTCGGGCATGAAACAGCTAACTGGGTTTAAGGCAAAGCTGGAGCATGGGGAAGTGGATCTGCCCTGGACTAATGAAATGAATGAGTTTTTCAACAGATTCACCAGCACAAGCACAGCGTCATCAGGAATGGGGGATGGATCCGGGAAAAGATCTGCAGCATTGACATTGGGGGATAAGCTGCCTGCTTTCACTGTCTCCCAAAGCAACGTGAGAAGACAGTTTAGCAGACTTGTTATTGGCAAAGCAGCTGGGCCTGATGGCCTCAGCCCACGTGTCCTCAGAGCATGTGCCAACCAACTGTGTACTGTCTTCCAGCACCTGTTTAACTGGAGCATTCAATCACAGGGGGTACCAGAACTGTGGAAGACCACCTGCCTGGTGCCGGTTCCTAAGACCACTTTTCCATCTTCCCTACACGACTATCGTCCAGTGGCCTTAACATCGCATGCTATGATGTCCTTGGAGAGAATAATACTCGCCTACTTGTGTCCGAGGGTGAGGTTTTTTACTGACCCCCTGCAGTTTGCGTACCAGCAGAGATTGGGTGTGGATGATGCTGTAGTGTCTCTGCTACATGCAATGCATTCGTTCTTGGACAATGATGGAACTGCAGTGCGCGCTTTGTTTTTTGACTTCTCAAGTGCTTTCAATACCTTACAGCCGCCCTTACTACGTAATAAGTTGACTGATATGGCGGTAGATGAGGGGATGGTGAACTGGATAAGTGACTTCCGTACAGACAGGCCGCAGTTGTAAGGATGGGGGAAGTGGTATTTGACAGTGTAGGAGCAGTGTGGGAGTCCCTCAGGGTACAGTGCTGTCGCCCTTCCTCTTCACATTGTATACAGCTGACTTTCAGTATAAATCTGATTTTTGTCACCTCCAAAAATTCTCAGATGACTCCGTGATTGTAGGGGGCATTGTGGGGGGCCGGGGGGAGGAGGAATATAAAGGGTGGTTTCTGACTTTGTGGATTGGTGTCAGAATTACTGTATTGAACTAAATGTGAAGAAAACCAAGGAGATGGTGGTGAGTTATAGAAGGAAAAAGGAGGATTACATACCAATCACCATTGCTGGCCAGGAGGTTGAGATTGTTGAGAGCTACAAATATTGGGGGTTCACCTTGACAGCAAACTTGATTTCAGGTATCATACAGAGAAGGTTTACAAGAAGGGAATGAGCAGACTGTACTTTCTGCGGAAGCTCAGATCGTTCAATGTGTGCAGTAAAATGCTGGAGATGTTCTACCCGTCCGTTGTAGCAAGTGCCATCTTTTTTGCTATCATTTGCTGGGGCAGTAGTGTGCGAGTAGCTGACGCTTATAAACTCATCAAACTTGTCAAGAAGGAAAGTGCAGCTGTTGGCCTCCATCTTGACTCTTTTGAGGAGGTATAGGAGGATAGAATTCAGAAGAAGTGTAGGGCTATAATGAACAATAATACACACCCACTATACGAGCTGTTCTTGAAGCAGAAGAGCACATTCAGCAGCCGTCTAATCCTTCCAAGGTGTAAGAAGGAGAAATTCAGGAAATCGTTTGTACCTACTGCTATGGGGATGTATAATAATTTCCTAAGGGTGGTAGAAAATAATGACTGATGGCTGGTGTATAGTGTTGAGCGATACGATACTGCAAATATCGGATATCGGCCGATATTAGCTGTATCGGCCTTTCGATTCCGAATACCGATATTTTCGTCATATCGAATACCGGAATCGGGATTGTCACTGTCATTGTCAGTGTCCGTTGGTCGGGTCTGTCACTGTCAGTGTCCGTCGGTCGGGTCTGTCAGGAGTCAGCGGCACTTACCTGGCAGAAGATCTCCGGCGGTCACGGCCTGGACTGCTTCATGGCCGCCATCCTCTTCTCCCCGGCGGTCACATGCAGTTTCTCGCGATAACTGCAGTGACTGCTGGGTAATCCCGGCCGTAAAGCAGTCAGTCCATGACGTCACCGCCGGGGAAGCAGGTGATCAGCTGTGCTGCGCCGGGATGACAGGCTCTGCCTGTCATTCTGATGTAGCAGAGCTGGATCGTCGTGGGACACTCGTTACTATGGACTGCGTCGGACAGGTGGTATACTGCTGTTTTTTTTTTTTCATTTTTTTACAGGAGATCGATGGCATCGCAAGATGAGACTGTAATAAAAGTAATGAAAACTGTGTTGTGTTTTTTATTAAATTTAAAACATTTTTTATGAACATTCACCCGTCCGGGTACATCAACAATTTAACTATTTACATATTTAACTATTTACATACAGGGACCCTGTCCGGGTTATTTATAATTCTTTGGCAGGGGTGTTCCAGGTACCACCTGGTACTCTTCTGATGCTTGCCAAACATCCGAGACACCAAGGACCACCAGGACCTGATGACGTCGTGTGGCCTGTACAGTCAAGTCGTGACCCGCTATCTGGGTCTGTGTGGCCACCTCTTTCATCTCCCTCCGGGTCTGGACCCCTATGTCCCGGACTGAACGAACCCCAGGGGGCCTAACAGGTGCCGGGTACGGGCCAGCTATACTTATCATGTCCATAGCTGGGGCTGCTGAGGAGACCACTGAGGGAGGCTGGGGAGATTTACGGCGTGGGGTGGGCACTTTTGCAGAGGCCTGGATGTGGGAGGCTGAAGGCTCCGAGGGTCTCACAGGTTCCTGACACTCTGGGGAGTAGGGGTCGCACCTGGTAACATTTAGGGCGTACCATCCATTGTAACCCCAGTGTCGGGTGTAAGTCACCAAGTCTCCTGGCAACAGGTCCCTCCCCGGGTGTCCTTCTGGGAGGTGAGCCTCCACGTCCCGCCGGTTCACAAAAACTTCTAAATAAAGTCCAGGCTCCTGGATGAAGCCCCAACCACCTTTCAATTTAAAGCTCCGTACTGCACCCTTACGCCGCGGCTCCCACAGGGTTCCTTTATCTTTTCTCATCCGGTCCTTATCTGCCCGGTCCTTCTCCAGCTGACGTTGGCGAAGCTTCTGGGATTCGCGCTGCTCCCTTTGTCGCTCTGCTTCCTTCTCCCAACGTCTCCACTCTTCCTCCTGACGCCGGTTGAAATTCTCCTCCACCAGCAGCTCCATGTCTCCACCATCAAACTGCAGCTTACAGTGTCCGGTTTGCGGCAGCTCTCCTGACGCCCCCCAGTCCTGGCGGCGCTCACCTGCGGAGGAAGCAGCCGGCTCTGGAACAGATGACAGTCGGGGCTCCGGTACAGACTGGTAGACCTCTGGTGCCTGCGCGGCCTCCTCCATGAGGACGGGTGTCGCTTCTTCTGTCTAAGCGACGGGGCAGACAGCGGCATCTGGGGTGCTGCCGGTGCAGAGGTTTTTGCAGGAACGGGTGCCTCCACTGCGACAACGTCAACCGGATCACATTGCAAGGGCTGGGATGCCCGCACGGACTCCTCTACTAGAACGGGTGCCTCACCTTCCGGTACAGACACTTCAGGTAAGAGGGATTGGCGCCGCTCCAAGTTTAGTTTTAGGGCACGCCAGCTGGCTTCCATCCTGGCGACCTCCTCCCGGTGCCGGGCCAGGCCTCTTAGGGTATCCTCCGCTTCTTCCAGCGTAGGAGGGTTTCCAGGCCGGGTGCCCAACGGTGGTTCCGTGGCGATCGGGTCGCTTCCGTGGGGGGAGAGCTCTGACTGCTCCATCCCTTCACACTTCTGCTCGTGTCCATTAGCCATCTCTGCCAAGTTACATGTGTCATTAGCATCTGGAGAGGGCCCCTCTTTTGTAGTGAGGCGGGACCTTCGTGTTAGTTTCCGCACACTGAGGAGGATGAGGAGGCGGAACTGAAGAGCTGTGGGGCACGATCTTACATTGCAGTACCATTTAGAGTGGTCGGCCACTGAGTGAGTGTACACCCACGAAGAGCACGCCCTTCTTCTTCACCAGTGCCTCGCCGTGACGCAGATATGGCGGAAAAATGGCAAATACATTCTCTGATGATTTTAGCAATTCTCAAGCACAAAACCAGTTCAATTCAGGCACACAGGACTCGCTTATAGCGAGCTACAGAATCCTGTTCGTGATGCCCAAGTTGAGTCGCACAGAGCAAGAGGTTTTGGGGGTACTCGGCACCGAGCCCGTCGACTTCTATGGGGTATGTCACGGCTTTACCCGGCAATTGAATCAGAGTCTATTTTACTATGTAGAAGTGTATAAACTATAAATATATGTATATATATATGTCACAATGACATGTATATATATATATATATGTATTCTATGTGTGTATATTTTGTGTTTACAACGAAAGAAAGGTTTTTTTTTGGTTGCGATTTTTTGTTCCCATAGACTTACATTGGACTTCCGGTATCGGAATCGGATATCGACGATATTTAGTGATATCGGCGATACCATTTCGATACGATATTTTTAGATATCGAGCAGTATCGCTCAACACTACTGGACTTCCGGTATCGGAATCGGATATCGACGATATTTAGTGATATCGGCGATACCATTTCGATACGATATTTTTAGATATCGAGCAGTATCGCTCAACACTACTGGTGTAGTGTTGAGCGATACTGCTCGATATCTAAAAATATCGTATCGAAATGGTATCGCCGATATCACTAAATATCGTCGATATCCGATTCCGATACCGGAAGTCCAATGTAAGTCTATGGGAACAAAAAATCGCAACCAAAAAAAACCTTTCTTTCGTTGTAAACACAAAATATACACACATAGAATACATATATATATATATATATACATGTCATTGTGACATATATATATACATATATTTATAGTTTATACACTTCTACATAGTAAAATAGACTCTGATTCAATTGCCGGGTAAAGCCGTGACATACCCCATAGAAGTCGACGGGCTCGGTGCCGAGTACCCCCAAAACCTCTTGCTCTGTGCGACTCAACTTGGGCGTCACGAACAGGATTCTGTAGCTCGCTATAAGCGAGTCCTGTGTGCCTGAATTGAACTGGTTTTGTGCTTGAGAATTGCTAAAATCATCAGAGAATGTATTTGCCATTTTTCCGCCATATCTGCGTCACGACGAGGCACTGGTGAAGAAGAAGGGCGTGCTCTTCGTGGGTGTACACTCACTCAGTGGCCGACCACTCTAAATGGTACTGCAATGTAAGATCGTGCCCCACAGCTCTTGAGTTCCGCCTCCTCATCCTCCTCAGTGTGCGGAAACTAATGTGTAGCCCAGCTACGCAGGCACACATAAAAGTCCAGGAGAGTGCACAGGAAGGTAACAGCAAAGCTTGATATCTATGCACTTCACTCACACTTTTAGACACACCCATCAGGGGTACAAGAGGAAGTGACACTTAGCAATGAGAGTTCAGTCTGTTTCCTGTCTTCGGACAGTGCAGTTCAGTGCCAGTGGAGTCTGGACTTGGAAGGAGAGGAGAAAGGATTGAATCCTCGCAGAGTTAGCGTAGCTCACCTGACAAAGAAGTGGAGGCTAGTACGGGTGAAGTGGATCATCCTAGCCTAGTCAGAGCTACCCTTAATCAGTACCTCAGCAGAAGCTGAAGCAAGGAGGATACTGAGAGCTGCTCAGCGAGCTCTGGAGAAAGTTGACATTACCATCAAAGCTACAAGTGTTTATGCTAAGAGCGAGAGCAGGGCGAAGGGCAAAGTGGAGAAGATAGAGAAGTGCAACAGGTATTGGATTACCTGCACTAAATTGCCGGACACCGGAGTCCGAAGCGTTGCTACAGTTTCAAGCTTAGTAACAAGAAAACCGGAGGCATCTGGACTACAGGTCACAGAGAGCAGCCCTAAGTGTCAGTACGTAATCGGAGTCAGGAGGAACAAGGACTTTTAGCAGGGCCCCGCATAAAAGGACTCTGTTCTCACCACATAGAAGGCTCCATCACAATATTGGCCGGGCAGTACAGCTATTGAGAAAGCTGGAGATTCAGAGTTAACTTCGCTTCAGGCAAGTTGGACTCACATGTATATGGAGTAAAGGAGGCCTCTAACCTGCTCAGCTGTTACCCGAATGTGCACTCTCCACCCCGACCAGCTCCCCGGGATCTGCTTGAACCATCTACCAGTAAAAGGTATGAAAAGAAGCTGTATTGTGTGCGACTGAATTATTATCTACACCCTGCATCATCGTCACCATAGACTTCCAGGACCCGTCTCACCTGTGGGAGACTTACTACCAAGCTGCCCCATAACATCCCCTGTGAAAGTCCTTAGAGCAGCGCTGGTACAATTTACCAGAAACCGCAGGTGGCGTCACGAACTACCTATACCTAATAATCCCCTGTAAATATTCCCCCATTGCACGACCGCCAGGGCCACGGACCGAGCCACCGCTACCAGTGACAACTCCCATAGATTTCCATGGGCTCGGCTCCGAGTACCCCATAGCCCTGGTATCCACAATTGTGGTGCGTGGTCGGAACAACTTGGCGTCACGAACAGGATGCGAAACTTGCAATTGTGAGTCCTGTGTGCCTATATTGAACTGTTTGGTGAAAAAGACTGTTTGCTGCATTTGGCGCCAAATACAGCCATCTTTACCGCAATATTCGCGCCCTCAGGCGCTGGTGAAGAAAGGGGGCGTACCTGAAAAGGCGCGCTGTTGCCTGGCTCCGCCCCCAGCTCTGACGCGGCGGCAGGTCCTGTGAAACAGGAAGTGAACGCTCTGACATCAGAGTGCCTGCGACGAAGGTCCTCTCTCCACCGCTGTGCCTGCCACGAAGGTCCTGTCTCCACCGCTGTGCCTGCGACGCTGCAGCCTGCGAAAGAGGTAGGCTCAGTTTAACCAAGGGGGCATCAATATGTCGCAGCAACCAGCAGACGGAGCGGCCCCCGCGGGTGGCCCCAATAGCCCACCGCTTGGCATTGTAGTGCAGGATGGAGGTGCGGGCCCCTCACCTGGTCCGGTGGTCCCGCTTATTCCCCTAGCGCTCCCATACATGCCTGGAGCGAAGTGGCTTCCCCAGTACAGCGGCGAGCCAGACACCCTGCCAGGTTTAAAAGGAAAATATGTAGCATCTTAGATATGTACTCAATGACTGAGAAGCAAAAAGCTGCTGTGGTAATAGGACAGTTAGCTGGTGCGGCTGAGAGAGAAGTAGAGACTTGGCCCACTGCAGACCAGGAGTCGGTACCTGCGATTCTCTTAAAGCTACAGGCCATCTTTGAGGACCGCACAGAAACGGATCTCCGGATGGCATTTTATCAGTGCTTCCAGGGACCGGGTGACAGTATTAGGGACTACGCCTGCCGACTACAGGGGCCCTGCGAGCTCTCAAACAGGCTAACCCCACAAGTCCCATTGATGAGAGCCAAATGTTGAAAGAGCAATTCGTGCGGGGACTGAGGTCTTCAGAGGAAGGCAGGACTGTAAACTGGTGGTCCTTAGATCATCCAGATGCCACTTTTGATGCTCTAAAGGACATGGCAATAAGGGGACTGCGACCCCTGGAAAAGCCTAAGGTGGCAAATCAGTATCACCCGGGTGAAGCCACTCTTAAGCCGGCAGTACCCACCTTTTCTCCGCAGGTGGCAGAAGCTAGAACGCCGGTGGCGCCCCCTAGTGAGTTGGAATGTCTGCGCTCAGAAGTGCGCCAGCTGACTAAGAATTTGGCCACTGTAATGGAGGCCCTGCAACTGTGGAAAGAGGAAGGAGGGAAGATCCTACTAGCCGACTGTCCGGAGGATGTCCCTTGGATGAACCGGAGGAAATGGAGGACGTCGCCTCATCGGAGGAGGACCACGCCACCCCAAGGAGCGACTCCTGATCAACATCATCCTCGGCGGGAGATCGTCTGCTACCGCTGCAATCAAAAAGGTCATATGGCTCAGCAATGTCCTTTAAACGAGCCGATCCTGGGTCAGAGGGCCAACACCCAGGAGTAGACTCATCAGGCCCCTTGGACTGGAACCGCAGGTTCGTGGGTGGACGGCCCTACCTGTCCATGATTCTGGACGGGATTGCAATCCCTGCACTGCTGGACACTGGATCTCAGGTGACCATCATACCTGATGTCCTTTACAATAAATTTTGGTCCATGGACAGCCTCCAGCCCCCGAGCCCTGACTTGACAGTGTACGCTACCAATGGGCTCCCTGTTGAAGTAATTGGAGCCAAAAACGTAAATGTAAAAGTGGGCAGGGTGGAGCTGAAGGATCAGGGACTCCTAGTAGTCAGGACTGTAAATGAGGAGAATGCCTTAAATGTGATACTAGGTACTAACATTATCAGTAACTGTCTGGGAGAAGTTGTGTTTTTGCTCCAACAGCTCGCTGAAATTGCCAGGCCAAAGCAGAAGGGAGTGATCCAGAGGGAGATCCGGGCCCTGATGTGCCAGCAGCAAGCGAAGCTTACAGATGGTGAAATCGGTAATGTACGGGTCACAGATTCGAACCCCATTGTAATACCCCCAATGAGTGAAATGTTAATATGGTGTAGGGCAGCCATGGGTCTGAGAGGACAGAACTACCAAGCAGTAGTAGAGCCCCATCGCTCAGAACACAGACCTACACTCATGATTGCTAGAGGGGTAGTGGAATAGTAAATGGGAGAGTACCAGTACGACTTCTCAACTGGGGGGACGATGAAGTAAATTTGCCGCGTTATGCTACAGTTGCTAAATTACATGCCGTAGATAACAATTCTATCCTCACAACCGAGTCCTTAGCCTCCCGCCAACCAGCGGAGGATAATGATCCGGCAACCCCGGTAGCGGACTGGTGTCAGCAGCTTCATATTGGGACCGACACCACTTCCGTCCACCAGAAACAGGGGGTACTACGGGTGGTACAAGAGTACGCACAAGTATTTAGCAAACACCCACTTGACTTTGGGACAATTAAGGGAGTACAGCATCATATCCCTACAGGCAGTCATCCTCCCATCAAAGAGCGGTACAGGCCTATACCTCCAGCCCACTATCAGAAAGCTAAGGAAATGCTGCATGACATGAAGAAAGCCGGGGTGATAAGGGATAGTTGTAGCCCCTGGGCGGCACCTCTAGTGCTAGTTAAGAAGAAGGATGGTAGCATGAGAATGTGTGTAGATTACAGACAAGTAAATCGTATAACACATAAAGATGCTTACCCATTACCACGCATAGAGGAATCCTTAGCTGCTCTGAAAACGGCTAACTACTTTTCTACCCTCGACCTTACTAGTGGGTACTGGCAAGTAGCTGTGGCTGAGGAGGATCGGGAGAAAACTGCTTTCACCACCCCAATGGGACTCTGCGAGTTTGACAGAATGCCGTTTGGCCTCAGCAGTGCCCCCGGGACATTCCAGAGAGTGATGGAGAGCTGTCTGGGACATCTCAACTTCGAAACCGTGTTGCTGTATCTGGACGATGTGATTGTCTACTCCAAGACATATGAAGATCATCTGAAGCACCTGGCAGAGGTATTCGAGTCACTGTCCAAGTATGGGATGAAACTGAAGCCCTCTAAATGCCATCTGCTCAAACGGAAGGTACAGTACTTGGGACATATTGTCAGTTCCGAAGGAGTAGCGCTGGATCCCGAGAAGGTCACAGCCATCCAGAAATGGCCGGAGCCGAAGAATCTAAAGGAGGTGCGTCAGTTCCTGGGATTAACAGGTTACTACAGGAGGTTCGTGAAAGATTACACTAAGAAGGCGGCGCCTTTACAGGACCTCCTGGTCGGACAACCTCTTAAGAGCAGAAACCCTCCATTTAATTGGGGAAAAGAACAAGCTGAGGCATTCAAAGAGATGAAAGAGATACTGACAGGCGATGAAATCTTAGCCTACCCAGATTACAGCCAACCGTTCCTGCTATACACAGATGCCAGTAACGAGGGATTAGGAGCTGTCCTCAGTCAGAAGCAGAACGGCCAAGAAAAAGTCATCGCGTATGCCAGCAGAAAACTCAGGCCAACTGAGAGGAATCCGGAAAACTATAGCAGCTTCAAACTGGAGTTCCTGGCGCTGGTCTGGGCCATTACTGAAAGATTTAAACATTACCTTGCCTCCAACAAGTTCACTGCGTTTACAGACAACAACCCCCTGACGCATCTGGAAACAGCCAAGCTGGGAGCCATGGAGCAACGTTGGATGGCTCGGTTGTCAAATTATCAGTTTACCATCAAGTACAGAGGGGGCCGTAAAAATGCTAACGCGGACGCCATGTCCAGAATGCCGCATGAATCTGACACGGAGGAAGAATCAGACGATCTGGAAGAAATCGAGCTACCTGCGTTCCACCGAAATGGGAAGAGTTATAATGTTGTTGTTAATGCAAAACAAAATGTTCTTTTTGTCTTTTACAGCCCGGGAGTGCTGTGTTTTACCAAGGGGGATGTGTAGCCCAGCTACGCAGGCACACATAAAAGTCCAGGAGAGTGCACAGGAAGGTAACAGCAAAGCTTGATATCTATGCACTTCACTCACACTTTTAGACACACCCATCAGGGGTACAAGAGGAAGTGACACTTAGCAATGAGAGTTCAGTCTGTTTCCTGTCTTCGGACAGTGCAGTTCAGTGCCAGTGGAGTCTGGACTTGGAAGGAGAGGAGAAAGGATTGAATCCTCGCAGAGTTAGCGTAGCTCACCTGACAAAGAAGTGGAGGCTAGTACGGGTGAAGTGGATCATCCTAGCCTAGTCAGAGCTACCCTTAATCAGTACCTCAGCAGAAGCTGAAGCAAGGAGGATACTGAGAGCTGCTCAGCGAGCTCTGGAGAAAGTTGACATTACCATCAAAGCTACAAGTGTTTATGCTAAGAGCGAGAGCAGGGCGAAGGGCAAAGTGGAGAAGATAGAGAAGTGCAACAGGTATTGGATTACCTGCACTAAATTGCCGGACACCGGAGTCCGAAGCGTTGCTACAGTTTCAAGCTTAGTAACAAGAAAACCGGAGGCATCTGGACTACAGGTCGCAGAGAGCAGCCCTAAGTGTCAGTACGTAATCGGAGTCAGGAGGAACAAGGACTTTTAGCAGGGCCCCGCATAAAAGGACTCTGTTCTCACCACATAGAAGGCTCCACCACAATATTGGCCGGGCAGTACAGCTATTGAGAAAGCTGGAGATTCAGAGTTAACTTCGCTTCAGGCAAGTTGGACTCACATGTATATGGAGTAAAGGAGGCCTCTAACCTGCTCAGCTGTTACCCGAATGTGCACTCTCCACCCCGACCAGCTCCCCGGATCTGCTTGAACCATCTACCAGTAAAAGGTATGAAAAGAAGCTGTATTGTGTGCGACTGAATTATTATCTACACCCTGCATCATCGTCACCATAGACTTCTAGGGACCCGTCTCACCTGTGGGAGACTTACTACCAAGCTGCCCCATAACATCCCCTGTGAAAGTCCTTAGAGCAGCGCTGGTACAATTTACCAGAAACCGCAGGTGGCGTCACGAACTACCTATACCTAATAATCCCCTGTAAATATTCCCCCATTGCACGACCGCCAGGGCCACGGACCGAGCCACCGCTACCAGTGACAACTCCCATAGATTTCCATGGGCTCGGCTCCGAGTACCCCATAGCCCTGGTATCCACAATTGTGGTGCGTGGTCGGAACACTAACACGAAGGTCCCGCCTCCCTACAAAAGAGGGGCCCTCTCCAGATGCTAATGACACATGTGACTTGGCAGAGATGGCTAATGGACACGAGCAGAAGTGTGAAGGGATGGAGCAGTCAGAGCTCTCCCCCCACGGAAGCAACCCGATCGCTACGGAACCACCGTTGGGCACCCGGCCTGGAAACCCTCCTACGCTGGAAGAAGCGGAGGATACCCTAAAAGGCCAGGCCCGGCACCGGGAGGAGGTCGCCAGGATGGAAGCCAGCTGGCGTGCCCTAAAACTAAACTTGGAGGGCGCCAATCCCTCTTACCTGAAGTGTCTGTACCGGAAGGTGAGGCACCCGTTCTAGTAGAGGAGTCCGTGCGGGCATCCCAGCCCTTGCAATGTGATCCGGTTGACGTTGTCGCAGTGGAGGCACCCGTTCCTGCAAAAACCTCTGCACCGGCAGCACCCCAGATCCCGCTGTCTGCCCCCGTCGCTGAGACAGAAGAAGCGACACCCGTCCTCATAGAGGAGGCCTCGCAGGCACCAGAGGTCTACCAGTCTGTACCGGAGCCCCGACTGTCATCTGTTCCAGAGCCGGCTGCTTCCTCCGCAGGTGAGCGCCGCCAGGACTGGGGGGCGCCAGGAGAGCTGCCGCAAACCGGACACTGTAAGCTGCAGTTTGATGGTGGAGACATGGAGCTGCTGGTGGAGGAGAATTTCAACCGGCGTCAGGAGGAAGAGTGGAGACGTTGGGAGAAGGAAGCAGAGCGACAAAGGGAGCAGCGCGAATCCCAGAAGCTTCGCCAACGTCAGCTGGAGAAGGACCGGGCAGATAAGGACCGGATGAGAAAAGATAAAGGAACCCTGTGGGAGCCGCGGCGTAAGGGTGCAGTACGGAGCTTTAAATTGAAAGGTGGTTGGGGCTTCATCCAGGAGCCTGGACTTTATTTAGAAGTTTTTGTGAACCGGCGGGACGTGGAGGCTCACCTCCCAGAAGGACACCCGGGGAGGGACCTGTTGCCAGGAGACTTGGTGACTTACACCCGACACTGGGGTTACAATGGATGGTACGCCCTAAATGTTACCAGGTGCGACCCCTACTCCCCAGAGTGTCAGGAACCTGTGAGACCCTCGGAGCCTTCAGCCTCCCACATCCAGGCCTCTGCAAAAGTGCCCACCCCACGCCGTAAATCTCCCCAGCCTCCCTCAGTGGTCTCCTCAGCAGCCCCAGCTATGGACATGATAAGTATAGCTGGCCCGTACCCGGCGCCTGTTAGGCCCCCTGGGGTTCGTTCAGTCCGGGACATAGGGGTCCAGACCCGGAGGGAGATGAAAGAGGTGGCCACACAGACCCAGATAGCGGGTCACGACTTGACTGTACAGGCCACACGACGTCATCAGGTCCTGGTGGTCCTTGGTGTCTCGGATGTTTGGCAAGCATCAGAAGAGTACCAGGTGGTACCTGGAACACCCCTGCCAAAGAATTATAAATAACCCGGACAGGGTCCCTGTATGTAAATAGTTAAATATGTAAATAGTTAAATTGTTGATGTACCCGGACGGGTGAATGTTCATAAAAAATTTTTAAATTTAATAAAAAACACAACACAGTTTTCATTACTTTTATTACAGTCTCATCTTGCGACGCCATCGATCTCCTGTAAAAAAATGAAAAAAAAAAAACAGCAGTATACCACCTGTCCGACGCAGTCCATAGTAACGAGTGTCCCACGACGATCCAGCTCTGCTACATCAGAATGACAGGCAGAGCCTGTCATCCCGGCGCAGCACAGCTGATTACCTGTTTCCCCGGCGGTGACGTCATCGGACTGCTTTACGGCCGGGATTACCCAGCAGTCACTGCAGTTATCGCGAGAGACTGCATGTGACCGCCGGGGAGAAGAGGATGGCGGCCATGAAGCAGTCCAGGCCGTGACCGCCGGAGATCTTCTGCCAGGTAAGTGCCGCTGACTCCTGACAGACCCGACCGACGGACACTGACAGTGACAGACCCGACCGACGGACACTGACAGTGACAGTGACAATCCCGATTCCGGTATTCGATATGACGAAAATATCGGTATTCGGAATCGAAAGGCCGATACAGCTAATATCGGCCGATATTTGCAGTATCGTATCGCTCAACACTATACTGGTGTACTAATATCAATTAACAGTGACTTGTATACACCTGAACTACACACTTTTATTTATTATGTAATGTTGGTACACCTGTGCAAGATTTGTGTCCTAATATTTTATGTACTGCTGTTGTATTGCTACTGTAATACTGTAATTTCCCCCCGGGATCAATAAAGTGTATCGTATCATAGTACCTACAATAACAGCACCAGTCACACAGTACCTACAATAACAGCACCAGTCACACAGTACCTACAATAACGGCACCAGTCACACAGTACTACAATAACGGCACCAGTCACACAGTACTACAATAACAGCACCAGTCACACAGTGCCTACAATAACGGCACCAGTCACACAGTACCTACAATAACGGCACCAGTCACACAGTACCTACAATAAAAGCATCAGTCACACAGTAGCTACAATAATGGCACTAGTCACACAGCTACAATAATGGCACTAGTCACACAGCTACAATAATGGCACTAGTCACACAGCTACAATAATGGCACCAGTCACACAGTACCTACAATAACAGCACCAGTCACACAGTACCTACAATAACGGCACCAGTCACACAGTACCTACAATAAAAGCATCAGTCACACAGTAGCTACAATAATGGCACTAGTCACACAGCTACAATAATGGCACTAGTCACACAGCTACAATAATGGCACTAGTCACACAGCTACAATAATGGCACCAGTCACACAGTAGCTACAATAACGGCACCAGTCACACAGTACCTACAATAACGGCACCAGTCACACAGTACCTACAATAAAAGCATCAGTCACACAGTAGCTACAATAATGGCACTAGTCACACAGCTACAATAATGGCACTAGTCACACAGCTACAGGTCCTCAATTTTGTCCATGACTCCCAAGTTGGCTGGTCACCGGGGGGTACAGAAGACACAGGAGTTTCTGGCCCGTTTCTTTTGGTGGCCTACCTGTCTGAGGGACGTTAAGAGCTACGTTCTCTCTTGTGAAGTATGTCACATTTTAACACTCCACGTGTATCACCTACTGGATTGCTGCAACCACTGCCCATTCCTGCTCGCCCTTGGGGTCTATTTCTGTAGACTTTATAGTGGATTTGCCTACCTCTGGGGGAAAGAACTCTATTCTGGTTGTAGTAGATTGCCTTACTAAAGCTGCCCACTTCATTCCTTGTACTGGTCTTCCCTCAGCTAAGGAGATGGTAGATCTGGTCATTCAGAATGTGTTCCAGCTGCATGGAGTTCCAGATGAGATTATCTCTGATCGGGGAGTGAACTTTACCTCCAGATTCTGGAAAGGATTTTGTTCTGCGCTTGGTATCAATGTCTGTCTGTCTTCAATGGATCATCCTCAGACCAATGGGCAGACGGAGCGAACTAATCAGACTCTGGTGCAGTATCTTCGGTGTTATATCAGCCACCCGCAGGATGACTGGTTGGAGTTGCTTCCTCTAGCAGAGTTCTACAATAACTCGCAGAATGCATCTACTAAGGTGACACCATTCTTTGCCAACCTGGGTTATCATCCTAGAACTTTTTCCAGATCCCCGATTGATGCTCTGGTGCCTGCAGTAGATGAGAAGTTGGTGGTGATGAAATGAAATCTGGAAACTCTGAAGGAATCACTATCTACTACACAGGAGAGAAAGAAATCAGCCAATAGGTTCCGGAGACCTGCACCCATGTTTAAGGTAGGAGACTCTGTGTGGTTATCCACAAAGAATTTAAAATTGAATGGTCCATCACAGAAGCTGGGACGAAAATTCATTGGTCCATTCAAGGTCTCTGGGATCGTGAGCTCCATTGCCTGCTGTGTGAAGCTGCCAAGGACCATGAAGGTACATTCTGTGTCCCATGTCTCCTTATTAAAACTGGTGTCTCTGAATACTTTTTAGGGTCGTATTGCACCTCCTCCTCAGCCAGTGTTGGTGGACGGGCAAGAACAATTTGTTGTAGAGAAGATTCTTGACTCCAGGATTCTCAGGAATCAGCTGCAGCACCTCATCAAGTGGCAGGGAAGTTCGTCTGAGAAGAACTCTTGGGAGCTGGTGAGTAATATCTGTGCTCCTCAAAAATTGCCCTTTTCATCAGAAATATACTGGAAAACCTGGTCCTGAATCATTCTGAGGCCACTTCTAAGGTGGGAGTAATGTAAGGATTCAGGATGTTCTATGGAGCTGTTTTGCCATTGTCCAAGATGGAGTCTGGTACTTCGCCCTGTCCTGGAACTTCCTGTCTGTCCTGCTATTTAAGTCCAGGTCAGGAGATCCTCCTTGCCTGAGTATTTTGTTGCTGTTTGCTTCTGAGCTTCCTCCTGGCTTGCCTCTGGAGTTCCTGCTGCTGCTCGCTACTCGTTACTTCTGAGACTGTGTCTGTTGCGGGCTGCTGTGCGGGACTTGAGCCGGACTTCTCAACCCAAAAGGTACATTTAAGGACCTTCTCCCTGTTATGCTCCACCCATGTTTTTCTGGACTTCCACTGGACTTGTACTGCTGGACTTCCAGGGATAAGTGCGGGTCACACTCTTGCTGCATACTACTGCTGGACTTCCACGTATAAGTGCGGGTCGCACTCTTGCTGCATATTACTGCATAGTACTGGACTTCCACTGGACTTGTACTGCTGGACTTCCAGGGATAAGTGTGGGTCACACTCTTGCTGCATACTACTGCTGTACTTCCACGTATAAGTGCGGGTCGCACTCTTGCTGCATGTTACTGCTGTTTGTATTAGCGGTCGCGCCCCACTACTAAGTTTTGCTAGACATTTCTGTTTTGTGTTGTGCACTTCGTTAAAATTGCAGGAAAGTCTCTGTTAGGCTATGTGCACATGTTGCGATTGTTCCACAATGATATCCCGTGTAGAGCTGTCACATCAGAAGATGTGACCATTCTCCAGGGGCTCCGGTGTAGTGACTGGAGGTGATCCTTTTGCTGTGTATCCCTCCATCGCCTAGAGGTCACCGGAGTTTATTTCGTCACGGCACCACTGCTTGGGAAAATTCTCACGCAGCAGTAGTGCCATAAAGTGAGAGCAGGAACTCCGATGGCATAGACTGTGGAAGTATTATCTCCGGTGAGTGTGTCATCACAGGCCCTGTAGAGCGATCACATCTCCTGATGTGACAGCTCTACATGGGAGATCATTGTGGGACACTCATTATTAAATGGAATACATAGGAACAGGGAGTTTTTGTGTTGTTTTATTATTTATTTATTTTTTTTACAGGTGATCGAGGGCGTTGCAGGAATTAAGAGTACAATAAAGATGGGAAACTTGTGTTTTATTTCATTAAAGTACTTTTTTCTGGCTGTATCTTTATTTAACCCCTTAAAAACTATAGGATTAGTAATGGAGAGGTGTCTTATTGACACCTCTCCATTACTAAACCGGGCTTGATGTCACCTTACAATACAAAGGTGACATCAACACCACAACTATTACCCCATATGCCACCACTACAGGGTAGTTGGAAGAGAGAGGCTAAGTGCCGAAATTGGTGCATCTTAGAGATGCACCATTTCTAGGGTGGCCAGGAGCTGGTGTTTGTAGCTGGGGGGGCAATATCCATGGCCCCTTCCTAGGCTATAAATATCAGCCCACAGCTGTCTGCATAGCCTTTTCTGGGCAGCTGTCTGCATAGCCTTTTCTGGCTATTATAGGGTGACACCACGTCATCTTTTGGGGGGGCTCCCCTATTTTAATAGCCAGTAAAGGCTAATTATACAGCTGTGAGCTGATGTTAATAGCCTGGGAAGATCCATGGGTATTACCCCCTTCACAGGCTATAAACATCTGCCCCCAGTCGCTGGCTTTCCCTCTCTGGATTGGAAAATTGCTCAGGAAACCACACCATTTTTTTCCTTTTTTTTAAAATTATACTGCATTTAAGGCTGGGGTCACACTTGCAAGAAACTCGCACGAGTCTCGCACTTCAATACCCGGCACTCGGGACTGGAGTGTGAAGCTGAACGCTCTGGTCCGAGTGCCGGTGGCAGTGCTGGGTATTGAGGGGCAAGACTCGTGCGAGTTTCTCGTGTGACCCCAGCCTAACGCAGATTTTTTTCTATCTATCGATATATCTATCTATCTAGATTTAGGGTCTAAGGGGTAAGGTTTTTTCCTTGTGGAGAGTGGCATACCAGCTCTGGCGTGTCGAGGTAAGGAGGCTTATTCGCCGTGCAATGCTCCTCTGGGAAATTTAATATGTAAATTGCCTCTTCAAAAAAAGAGGACTTGAACTCTATAGCGCCACCTATTGGAAGTAGCGATCCTACAAGTCACAATCAACCCTTTAACGAGTCTTGTAATATGACTTAGGACTTAGGACTTTATCCTAAGTCATATTACAAGACTCGTTAAAGGGTTGATTGTGACTTGTAGGATCGCTACTTCCAATAGGTGGCGCTATAGAGTACAAGTCCTCTTTTTTTGAAGAGACAATTTGCATATCTATATATATTCACTTATATTTGTTTTTTGTGTAAACATTTTAGAACATGGTATGTGATGATTTTATGGTCTTCAATGGAGAATGTAAAAGAAGAGGTTGAACAAAGAAATGGCTTCACAATTTTTTTTGTTAAATAACATCTTTATTTAGCTTACAAAAACGCATACAAATCCGCATGAAAAAAACGCATGAAAATCCGCATCAAAAATGCATCAAATCCGCGCTGAATTTTACCTTTGTTTTCTGCCAAGAGAGGAAGAATCTGCGCAGAAAATTCCACAGGCAAATCTGCAACGTGTGAACTTATCCTTACACAGTTGTTGGTCTTTTAATTAAATAGAAAAGTGTAAAAACATCAAAGCAAATATGAAATAGAAACAAAAGTTGCCCCCCCACAAGGGTCTGAGGGGGTCCGTGTGCCCATCCTTGATAGGTACGAATGGCCCGGTGACAATCAGTGACATCATCCATGATCAGATGAAGGCGCTCAATGTTAGTCAGCAGATGAAAGCCGCGCACATCTGTAGTCCATAAAGAGCAGGGAGAACAGACTGAAGGACAGCGGGATCTGTGGATTCCATAGACACCTCACATGATCCCACCAGATGCCAATCAAGCCGCTTAATCCCCTCAATATAAACATGACTTTCATGGGGATGATGAGGAGAGGACAAGGCCACTGTGATCATTACCCGTGTCCCGCACGAACATCGTCCTCATTCAACTTCTCTGCCAGACGTTGAGTTTGAATCCGGAACTAACAAGTAACAGAAAAAAGACTTTGCTCGGCCATAGCAGTATGTAAGAGATCATGGAGGTCATCGGGCAGAGGTAAAGTATGGTGCCAAAAGGGGCAATCAAGTAGGAAGTGTCATCCAGCAAATCACAGAGAGAGAGAACATGTCACTGGCCCACTTCATCAGGACATTCTCATCGCGAGTGCCATCAAGACATTCTCACCAAGACTGCCACCAGGACATTCTCACCAAGAGTGCCAGCAGGGTATTCTCACTAAGAGTTCCACCAGAAAATTCTCATCACAAGTGCCAGCAGGACATTCTCACCATGAGTGTCACCAGGACATGCTTACCACGAGTGCCTGCAGGACATTTTCAGCAGAAGAGCCATCAGGATATATTCACTATGTGTGGCACCACGACATTGTCACCGAGAGTGCCACCAGGACATTTTCACTGTGAGCGCTACCAGGATATTCTCACCACGAGTGCCACCAGGACATTCTCAGAGCAGAGTGAGTGTCATAAGGACACTCTTACCACATGTGCCACCAGTACATTCGTACAGAGAGTGAGTGCCACCAGAACATACAGAAAGTGCCACCAGGACATTCTCACCACGAGTGGAGCCAGGACATTCTCATCGCGAGTGAGAGCCACAAAGAAATTCTCACCACGACAGGACATTTTCACCTCAAGTGTCACTAGGACATTCTCTCCACAAGTGCCACCAGGACATTCTCGCTACTACTGCCACCAGTTTACTTATTTCAGAGCCAAAGGGTTTTTCTCATCGAAAGTGCTACTTGTACATTCTCATTGAGAATGTCACCAGAAATTATAAAAACAAAAGAACTAAACATAAAAATGTCCAAGTTGCATCATTAAAAAAAAAAATTGAAATCTCACATGGTCATAAGTCTTCAGACCCTTTGCTCAGTATTGAGGAGAAGCACCTTTTGAGCTAGTACAGTCATGAGTCTTCTTGGGAATGATACAAGTTTTTCACCCCTGGATTTGGGGATCTTCTGCCATTTTTCCTTACAGATCCTCTCCAGTTCCATCAGGTTGGATGATGAACGTTGGTGGACAGCCATTTTCAGGTCTCTACAGAGATGCTCAATTGGGTTTAGGTCAGGACTCTGGCTGGGTCAGTCAGGAATGGTCACAGAGTTGTTCTGAAGACACTCCTTTGTTATTTTAACTGTGTGCTTGGGGTCATTGTATTGTTGGAAGGTGAACCTTTGGCCAAGTCTGAGGTCCAGAGCGCTCTGGAAGAGGTTTTCATCCAGGATATCTCTGTACTTGCCGCATTCATGTTTCATTTCATTGCAACCAGTCGTCCTGTCCCTGCAGCTGAAAAACACCCCCATAGCATGATGCTGCCACCACCATGTTTCACTGCTGGGATTGTATTGGGCAGATGATGAGCAGTGCCTGGTTTTCTCCACACATACCGCTTACAGTTGTCACCAAAAAGTTCTATCTTCGTCTCATCAGACCAGAGAATCTTATTTCTCATAGTCTGGGAGTCCTTCATGTGTTTTTAGTAAACTCTATGCGGCTTTCATATGTCTGGCACTGAGGAGAGGCTTCCATCGGGCCACTCTGCCATAAATTCCCGACTGGTGGAGGCTGCAGTGATAGTTGACTTTGTGGAACTTTCTCCCATCTCCCTACTGCATCTGTGGAGCTCAGACACAGTGATCTTGGGGTTCTTCTTTACCTCTCTCACCAAGGCTCTTCTCCCACGATTGCTCAGTTTGGCTGGACGGTCAGGTCTAGGAAGACTTCTGGTGGTCCCAAACTGTCACGCGGTCTTATGATATGTGTACGATGTCAGTAAACTATTCTTAAAAGAACAACACTCTATACAACATATAGATTAGCAACATCAGCATGTAAATATAGAATTGATTTACCTGACACGATATCCGTTGAACTCAGGGTTAATCTTGAGGACTTGATACACTGTCACAGGAAAGAGGAGGACCGGGGGTCTAACCTGACCCTAAACTGGGGTCCTAACTAATCCCTCACCTTGGAGGTACTGATAATGGTTCAGAGGTCCAAGTCTCCAGCCTAACCCTGTCTCCTATCAGTCCCTGAACCCTGTAATCAGTCCTAAGAAGGATTCTGATTACCACCAAAGGGATATGGGCTGATCTCTGCTAAATACACAGATTAGACATATAAGACAGACTGGAGAAAACACAGACTTGCATACAGACTCAAACACAGAAGGAACATAAATGATCTGGGATATTAAACTCTAAGCAAGGTGAGCTTAAAACAACTAAGGAGCTCTTTAACTTAAGTCTATACAGATACAATCCTATCTGTGGTCTGCATGAAGAATTTCACTGGCAACTCCCAACACAGACAACCAGAGATTTAAAGGAAACCAATCAACAAATAATTAATTGCAGCCGGAAGAAACTGCACCCAGTCCCAGAACTGAGCACAGACAGAATTAACTCCCTAACTGCCAAACACAAAGAAACAGCAACTCAGCTGTGAGAAGTCAGAATGTGCAACCGCGACGATCTTTGTGGCGATGCACACATGACAGTACCCCCCCTTCTACGAGGGGCCTCCGGACCCTCAGGGCCAGGTTTGCCCGGGTGAGTTCTGTGGAAGGTCCGCACCAAACGATCTGCGTTAATGTCAGACGCAGGAACCCACGTCCTCTCCTCTGGACCATACCCCTTCCAATGCACCAAGTACTGAAGGACCGGCGATTCAGACGTGAGTCAATGATCTTTGACACTTGAAACTCCAAGTTACCATTGACCACCACTGGAGGAGGAGGTAGAGGTGATGGTATGACTGGTGCCACGTACCTCTTAAGTAATGACTTGTGGAACACATTATGAATTTTAAACGTAGGAGGGAGGTCCAGACGAAATGCCACAGGATTAATTATGGAACTGATCCTGTACGGCCCGATGAATCTGGGGCCCAGCTTCCAGGAGGGAACTTTAAGTTTTATATTCCTGGTAGACAACCATACCAGATCGTTCACATTAAGATCTGGACCAGAAACTCTCCTCCTATCAGCCATACGTTTATAACGGTTCCCCATAGCACTCAGATTATTCAATACACCTCTCCACACTGAAGCAAGTGACGACGAGAAACGCTCCTCCTCAGGAACCCCAGAAGGGCCCCCCCCATTGAATGTACAAAACTGGGGATGAAAACCATATGCCCCAAAAAACGGGGACTTACCAGTGGACTCGCTCCACCTGTTGTTAAGAGCGAACTCTGCCAGAGGCAAGAAAGAAGACCAGTCCTCCTGGTTCTCTGAGACAAAACACCGAAGATAAGTCTCTAGGCTTTGATTCAGACGCTCTGTCTGACCATTGGTCTGCGGATGAAAAGCCGAGGAAAATGACAATTGCATCCCCCGACGTAAACAAAATGCCCTCCAAAACTTGGACACAAACTGAGACCCCCTATCTGACACCACATCAGAAGGCAACCCATGAAGTCTCACAATCTCCCCAATGAACACCTGCGCCAGAGTTTTAGCATTAGGGAGGGCAGGAAGAGCAATGAAATGTGCCATCTTACTGAACCTATCAACAACCACCAGTATGACAGTCTTCCCTGACGACTGAGGAAGGTCCGTGATGAAGTCCATAGACAAATGAGTCCATGGACGCTCCGGAAGTTTCAAGGGTAAGAGGGTCCCAGACGGACAGGTATGAGGGGTCTTAGAGCGAGCACAAACCCCACAGGACGCGACAAAAGTTAAAACATCTTTATTAACGTTAGGCCACCAAAACCGGCGAGAAAGGAGATCTAAAGTAGCCTTACTCCCTGGATGTCCTGCTAAAGCAGAATTATGATGTGCCTCAATAACCTTTTGTCTCAACTGATTTGGGACAAACAGTCTCCCTGGAGGTCCTGCAGGGGCGTCCCCCTGAGCCTCTAACACCTCCTCCTCAAGCTCAGAACATACAGCCGACACTACCACCCCCTCCTGAAGGATAGGAATCGGGTCATCCATTTTCCCGGCCCCTGGGAAACTGCGAGACAAGGCATCCGCCTTAACATTCTTAGATCCAGGGCGATAAGTGACAACAAAATTAAACCTGGTAAAAAACAACGACCATCGAGCTTGTCTGGAATTCAGACGCTTAGCAGATTCCAAATACAGCAGGTTCTTGTGATCAGTAATGACGGTGACCGGGTGGACTGCCCCCTCCAAAAAGTGACGCCATTCTTCAAAAGCCAACTTAATGGCCAAAAGTTCCCTATTGCCGATATCATAATTCCTTTCGGCGGACGACAATTTTTTAGAAAAGAAAGCGCACGGATGCCATTTACCAGGGGACGGACCCTGGGACAATATTGCACCCACCCCTACGTCAGACGCGTCTACCTCCACAACGAACGGCTGTGATGCATCTGGTTGGATGAGAACGGGTGCCAAAGCAAAACATTTTTTCAAAGAGGAAAAAGCTTGGCAAGCTTTGTCCGACCATTTAGAAAAATCCGTCCCTTTTCTTGTCATGTCAGTGAGAGGTTTGACAACAGATGAGAAATTACAAAAAATTTCCGGTAGTAGTTAGCAAACCCAGAAAACGCTGCAGAGCCTTAAGATCCTCTGGCTGATCCCATTCAAGCACTGCTCTCACCTTTTCAGGGTCCATACGGAAACCGGAGGCTGACACCAAGAAACCCAAAAACTGAAGTTCCTGTACGGCGAATACACACTTTTCCAGTTTGGCGTATAGTTTATTGTCTCGCAAGATCTGCAACACCTGTCTCACATGCTCCTGGTGAGACACAAGATCTGGTGAGTAAATTAAAATGTCATCCAAATATACGACCACAAACAGCCCCACCAGATGACGAAAAATGTCATTAACAAAATGTTGGAATACTGCTGGTGCAGTAGTCAGACCAAAAGGCATGACAAGGTTCTCATAATGTCCCTCCGGCGTGTTAAACGCCGTTTTCCACTCATCCCCCTCTTTTATCCTAATCAGATTATACGCCCCCCTGAGATCCAATTTAGAGAACCATTTGGCGCCAACAATTTGATTGAAGAGATCAGGAATCAGAGGGAGTGGATACGGATCTCGAACAGTAATCCGATTAAGTTCGCGGAAATCCAAGCAAGGGCGTAGGCCTCCATCTTTTTTCTTCACAAAGAAGAACCCCGCGGCCACTGGGGAAGATGAAGGTCTAATATGCCCTTTGGCCAGACTTTCCGAAATATAATCTTTCATAGCCTGCCTCTCAGGACCAGAAAGGTTATATAACCTAGCTTTAGGTAACTTAGCATCAGGAAGTAAATTAATAGAGCAGTCATACACGCGATGAGGAGGCAACTCCTGACACCCCTCCTCAGAGAACACATCCCCAAAGTCCTCCAAAAAAGGAGGCAAAGTACTAGGCACGACCGCACTGATGACTGTGTTCATGCAGTTACTTTTGCAAAACTCCCCCCATTGGCTTATATCTCTGGACTGCCAATTAATCACAGGTTATGTTTAACCAACCAAGGAAGTCCCAACACAATAGGAGTAGGTAGACCCTCCAACACATAACAAGATAATAGTTCCCTATGTATTGCCCCTACCCGAAGGTCAATGTTATGAACCTCATGAACAAAGCTACCTTGGCCGAGAGGCCTGGCGTCAATGGAGAATATAGGGATCGGTTTGACCAATACACTCAGATGCATACCTTGAGCCTGAGCAAACTGAGCGTCAACCAGATTAGCCCCGGACCCACTATCAAGAAGAACAGAAAATCTCTCCACTCTCGTACCAACCACCACCTCCACTGGTACAAGGAACTGAGAAGAACTAGCGGACGAAATACATACTCCCAGTTGTCGTCCACCACACAACCTGGGATTAACAGTTTTCCGGCGACTTTTTGCTCAACAAGGCACGGGATGGACATCCCCCAACAAAATGTCCCTCTTTCCCGCAGAAGAAACACCTTCTAGTCCTGCGGCGTACCGCCAATCCCCTCCTACGAAATGATGTCCCTCCCAACTGCATAGGCTCCTCCGAACAGACAAGGGGAACCTCAACATAAGGGACTTTAGTAGTAGGTGGAGTAACAACAGGGGCGGAGTTACCTCGCACCTCTCCCGGAGCCGTCTATCAGTACGGATAGCTAGGGCCATAGCAGCCTCCAGTGATGGAGGAGAATCATACTGAGCCAAAACGTCCTTTAATTTGTCAGAAAGCCCATGACAAAACTGGCTCCTAAGAGCTGGGTCATTCCACTGAGTATCTGTGGCCCATCTACGGAACTCAGAAGCAAATTCCTCCGCCGGACGATCTCCCTGCTGTATCTTACGTAATTTTGTCTCAGCAAGAGAGACCCGATCTGGTCATCATATACCAAACCCAGGGCAGTAAAAAATCGATCTACTGACTGTAGAGCCGGGGATCCCGGAGGAAGGGAGAAGGCCCAGGATTGAGGGTCCCCTTGTAGGAGCGAGATAACAATTCCCACTCTCTGCTCTTCACTCCCTGATGATCGAGGCCGAAGCCGAAAATACAATTTACATGCTTCCCTGAAGGTAAAAAATTTGTCTCGCCCACCAGTGAACCTGTCCGGAGAGCTACTTTAGGTTCAAATCTGGTTTGCTCCGAGGGAGACAAAACTTTGGACTTAATGTCCGTCAGCTCCATGGATAATCCCTGCAACTGCAGAGCCAGCTGGGCTACTGGATCCATGGCAACTGGGAATAATTTTATGGGCCAGTGAAAATGTCATGCGGTCTTATGATATGTGTACGATGTCAGTAAACTATTCTTAAAAGAACAACACTCTATACAACATATAGATTAGCAACATCAGCATGTAAATATAGAATTGATTTACCTGACACGATATCCGTTGAACTCAGGGTTAATCTTGAGGACTTGATACACTGTCACAGGAAAGAGGAGGACCGGGGTCTAACCTGACCCTAAACTGGGGTCCTAACTAATCCCTCACCTTGGAGGTACTGATAATGGTTCAGAGGTCCAAGTCTCCAGCCTAACCCTGTCTCCTATCAGTCCCTGAACCCTGTAATCAGTCCTAAGAAGGATTCTGATTACCACCAAAGGGATATGGGCTGATCTCTGCTAAATACACAGATTAGACATATAAGACAGACTGGAGAAAACACAGACTTGCATACAGACTCAAACACAGAAGGAACATAAATGATCTGGGATATTAAACTCTAAGCAAGGTGAGCTTAAAACAACTAAGGAGCTCTTTAACTTAAGTCTATACAGATACAATCCTATCTGTGGTCTGCATGAAGAATTTCACTGGCAACTCCCAACACAGACAACCAGAGATTTAAAGGAAACCAATCAACAAATAATTAATTGCAGCCGGAAGAAACTGCACCCAGTCCCAGAACTGAGCACAGACAGAATTAACTCCCTAACTGCCAAACACAAAGAAACAGCAACTCAGCTGTGAGAAGTCGGAATGTGCAACCGCGACGATCTTCGTGGCGATGCACACATGACACAAACTTCTTCCATTTCAGATTATGGAGGCCACTGTGCTCTTAGGAACCTTGAGTACTGCAGAAATTCTTTTGTAACCTTGGCCAGATCTGTGCCTTGCCACAATTCTGTCTCTGAGCTCCTTGGACAGTTCCTTTGACCTCATGATTCTCATTTGGTCTGACATGCACTGTGAGCTGTGAGGTCTTATATAGACAGGTGTGCGCCTTTACAAATCAAGTCCTATCAGTGTAATTACACACAGCTGAACTCCAATGAAGGAGTAGAACCATCTCAAGGAGGATCACAAGGAAATGGACAGCATGTGACGTAAATATGAGTGTCTGAGCAAAGCGTCTGAATACTTATGACCATGTGATATTTCAGGTTTTTTTTTCAATAAATTTGCAAAAATCGCTACATTTCTGGTCTTTTTTCATATAGGAAAGATGTGTATCTTCGTACCGTGTTAGCCAGTAGATAGAAAAATATTTATACTTGAGAGTCTTCAGTGGTTGATACCTTTTAATGGCTAACTGAAAAGATGGTAACAAATTGCAAGCTTTCGAGACTACTCAGGTCTCTTCATCAGGCAAAGACTAATACAAAATCTGAAGAATCACATATTTATATACACAACAGGACACAGGAATAATGCAATAGGTAAGACAAGTGACATGAAGCAGAACTGTCATTGTGGCAGAGGGATGAACATAAATATTGGAACAGTTCATAGATAAGGAGAGAAAGTTTTATTGCCCTCTGATTGGAGTCTGCTATTGTGTTTTGATGCCCCTAGAAGGTCAGAGAAGCAGATTCCTTAATTGATATAGAAAGACATAAATCCATGTGACACGTTCATTCCAGCACTGAGAGTGTCAAAGGTCATCATAAGTTTATATTCCCAAACCTTCTATCTTTCTCAGATTTGAAGTTAGATTTTAATACAAGTAATTCCATATCCATCATGCTATGACCGGGCATACAAAAGTGTTTTGCCACAGGTAATCCAGCTCCCTGTCCTCCCCAACACTGCAGGAACCTTTCCCTGCAACAAGAAAAAATGTAAAACCTGTCCATCATAATGACCTGGACAAGATAAAGATCCACAACTCCCATCAGGACTACAAGACCCCAGGTACTTTCAGCTGCATCACATCTAATGTGGTGTACCTCATAATATGTACTAAATGTCCAACTGGGGTCTGTATGTGGGGGAGACCGGGCAAAACTGAGAACAAGGATGAATTCTCATCGCCACACAATAAGAGAAAAAAGAATGGATTTACCTGTGGCAAAACACTTTTGTATGCCCGGTCATAGCATGATGGATATGGAATTACTTGTATTAAATCTAACTTCAAATCTGAGAAAGATAGAAAGCTAAACTTATGATGACCTTTGACACTCTCAGTGCTGGAATGAACGTGTCACATGGATTTATGTCTTTCTATATCAATTAAGGAATCTGCTTCTCTGACCTTCTAGGGGCATCAAAACACAATAGCAGACTCCAATCAGAGGGCAATAAAACTTTCTCTCCTTATCTATGAACTGTTCCAATATTTATTTTCATCCCTCTGCGATAATGACAGTTCTGCTTCACGTCACTTGTCTTACCTATTGCATTATTCCTGTGTCCTGTTGTGTATAAATATGTGATTCTTCAGATTTGTATTAGTCTTTGCCTGATGAAGAGACCTGAGTAGTCTCAAAAGCTGCAATTTGTTACCATCTTTTCAGTTAGCCGTTAAAAGGTATCAACCACTGAGGACTCTCAAGTCTAAATATTTTTTTGGTCTTTTTCAGTAAAGATGGGGTGCAGAGTCTACATTAATGAAAAAATTAACTTCTTTGAATTTACCAAATGGCTGCAATGAAACTAATGTGAAAAATTTTAAGGGGTCTGAATACTTTCCATACCCACTGTATATTGAGGCCCATCGTTAGATATCGACAGTACATTAGAGAGATCTGCAGTTATCAGAGAAAGCAAAAATAGTAACATCACATTTCCAGTAGAGGTCACTATAATACACACCGAACAGTACAGATCACTGACTGTATGCACACAAATGTAGAAGAGCTGGGAAATATAATCTCCATATAATCTGCAATGTTACATAGGAGTTATCACTGTGTTATCTGTGGTGTTACATAGGACTGTAGGTGACATCTACTACATTATCTGTACTCAGAGAGTTATCACTGTGTTATCTGTGGTGTTACATAGGACTGCAGGTGACATCTACTACATTATCTGTACTCAGAGAGTTATCACTGTGTTATCTGTGGTGTTACATAGGACTGCAGGTGACATCTACTACATTATCTGTGCTCAGAGTTATCACTGTGTTATCTGTGGTGGTACATAGGACTGCCGGTGACATCTACTACATTATCTGTACTCAGAGAGTTATCACTGTGTTATCTGTGGTGTTACATAGACTGCAGGTGTCATCTACTACATTATCTGTACTCAGAGAGTTATCACTGTGTTATCTGTAGTGTTACTAGGACTGCAGGTGACATCTACTACATATCGTACTCAAAAGTTACCACTGTGTTATCTGTGTGTTACATAGACTGCAGGTGATATCTACTACATTATCTGTACTCAGAGAGTTATCACTGTGTTATTTTGTGGTGTTACATAGGACTGCAGGTGTCATCTACTACATTATCTGTACTCAGAGAGTTATCACTGTGTTATCAGTGGTGTTACATAGGACTGCAGGTGTCATCTACACATTATCTGTACTCAGAGAGTTATCACTGTGTTATCTGTAGTGTTACATAGACTGCAGGTGACATCTACTACATTATCTGTACTCAGAGAGTTATCACTGTTTATCTGTGGTGTTACATAGGACTGCAGTGATATCTACTACATTATCGTACTCAAACGTCATCACTGTGTTTATCTGTGGTGTTACATAGGACTGCAGGTGACATCTACTACATTATCTGTACTCAAGAGTTAATCACTGGTGTATCTGTTGGTGGTCATAGGACTGCAGGTGATATCTACTACATTATCTGTACTCAGAAAGTCATCACTGTGTTATCTGTGGTGTTACATAGGACTGCAGGTGACATCTACTACATTATCTGTACTCAGAGAGTTATCACTGTGTTATCTGTGGTGTTACAAGGACTGCAGGTACATCTACTACATTATCTCTGCTCAGAGTTATCACTGTGTTATCTGTGGTGTTACATAGGACTGCAGGTGTCATCTACTACATTATCTGTACTCAGAGAGATATCACTGTTTACTGTAGTGTTACATAGACTGCAGGTGACATCTACTACATTATCGTACTCAGAGAGATATCACTGTGTTATCTGTGGTGTTACATAGACTGCAGTGATATCTACTACATT